>JBAJHX010000067.1:17579694-17595614 GCA_037176925.1 Amniataba percoides | reverse complement strand
TAGATAGATAGATAGATAGATAGATAGATAGATAGATAGATAGATAGATAGATAGATAGATAGATAGATTTTTATTTCCACTGACTGTTAACGAATCTGCAGCTTTATTCTCTGGAGCATCCAGGAAAGAGAACAACCAGAAAAGTCAGCGGCAGCACCAGATCTTCGTCTTTTGACGGGCATTTCGAGCGATTGGATTGTCTGTATCAGCGTGTCGGCGGCTGAGAGTCGCGCAATGGAGACCCTGAAGCTGATTAAAGGCTGGCGCCGTCCGCCGCCTCCTAAACAGCTTGTGACAGGCCGGAGTCCGGCGGGCTCCACGGAGGCTCCTGCTGCAGCGAGGCGGTGACTGGAGGTGCCATCGCTGCTTAGACTGTGTGTGACAGGAGCAGCTTTACAGAGGGACGGACAAAACCCAGAGAAATCGATGGCTGCTCAGCACAGCGGCCGCGTTGCAGTTCTGCTCGGCTGAGGCTGTTGTGCTGGTTAGTTGCAGTCTGAAAGCTGATCTGATTGTTGTTAGCTGGTGGATTTGAGAAAGAGAGAAACAGACATAAATAAGAAGAGGAAAAAAAAAAGAAAGAAACGTCTCCTCAGAACGTCCTTTTCAACCTTGGTGGTCTATCTGCGTTTTTGAATGGCAGACCCGCAAACAGCCGCTTTAACGTCTACATGCAACAGCAAACACAAAACAAGGAGTGAACGTAATGACTTTGCTCGAACAACACAAAGTGTCTCTCAGCTGAAAAAACAAGGAAGAAAACCAAAGGAAGAAAAGGCAGGTATTCTCCCCGAACCAGGGAGAAAACATCATTCAGGGCTGTTAACTACATGAGACTACCAGGCCTTTACTTTCTGACATTTCCCTCTGATCTTTTAGCTCAAAGAGACACTAATTCCTCAAACTGATTTTCACAGAAGAGTGTGCAGAATCTGCCTTTTTTCATCCACATCAAAAGAAAAGAAAATACTTTACACTGCAGTAAGTGAAATGGAGCACATCAAGAAAAATGTACATTTACAAATCTTAAGTTGACTGCATATTCAGTCTAAGCATGGCCAGATTAACCTCTGTTTGTTGGCAAGAATTCATGCATTTGATACAATATTTATCATTTTGATATTAGATTGCACATGACTGATATTATCTCTGTAGCTGGATCTGTTTATGATTTTTGCCTCTACTGATTCATTCAGGTAAATTTTCTGCAGATAACTCTTTCAATCTGATCATCTTTCCCTCTCCGCTTGTTCGATCTTATCAGCCTTGAGATAGTTAAGTGAGGGGTAGCGTGCAGGAAACAAGAGCAAGAAATGTGCAGCTGCTCTTGCTCGCTCCTTCGAGGGACTGAAGGTTGAAACAAACTTGTCGCGTTGCAGCGGCACCGCTGTTACATCAGCTAAATGAGGGACTTTAACAATGGCTGCATCTGTACAGTGACTGTGGGTTAGAGAGCAAATTGCTTGCACACCCCATCCCCTTCTTCTGAAAATGGGCTTGGTGACAGTCCGGGCCAGGCCAGACAAATGACCATTTGCACATACACACAAACTTACACTCAGGGTCAAGTGTTGGAGAGCCACAGATCCATTATCGAGATCAGCCGGTAGAGGATCCAGGTGTCTAGACACAGGGCACATTACATGATTAAGAAGAGCTAAGATGCTGCATAGGTGGAGTGTGTATGTGCGTACCTCTGTGTGTGTGTGTGTGTGTGTGGTGCAGATGAGGAGTACAGGTTTCTTCAGCAGCACAGAGCTCTCGTTGAGCTCTCAGATGAATCAATCCATGGCCATCCAATTTAGACTGTGGGGAAAGGGTGCATCGATCCACGTTTGGGGTTTTCCACACATGGTGGTAGCTCTCCGAGAAAAAAAAAAAAAAAAAAACACTCTGCACTCACGCTGCATCAGCCCCCTGCAGCAAATTCAACATATTTCAACACACGTTTTAAATCTTTTAAATTCTTCTTCATTGTTTTCAAGACCTGACTGAAAATGTTTGTCAGCTAATTATTTTTTCCATTTTAAATCCTCTGTTTAGACAAAAAAAAAGAAAGGAATTTGATGAGCCAAATTCATTTAAAGACACAAAGTGGGTGCTAATAAGAACAAATTCGCCTCAAAAGGCACAGACTGATGTAAATACCTAATGGCTAACTTTAAAGCCCTCCGTGGCCCGGCAGTAGAACATATATCCGAGCTGCTGTCCCTTTACCAGCCTGAGCTCCTCAGGCAGAAACTTGCTGACTGTCCCACATCCCGTTAACAGACTAAAGGGGGTCTGAGCGTTTGCCATTATAGCTCCTCGGCTGTGGAAGGACCTGCCTGAGAAACTCTGGCTTGTGACATCAGTAACTTCTTTTAAATCACTTTTAAAGAGTATTTATCAAAGAGCTTTCTTATGTTTTGTATCTTATCTTTGGTGTTTGATTTATAGTTTTATGGGTCTTAATCTCACATTGGTTTTCTTTATATTTGTCTTTTCATTCATATGTGGATTTTATTGGTGCTGATTTATGTGTTGTTGTAAAGCACTTTGTAAGGCTAGATTTGATAAGTGGTATACAAATCTATTATATTTATCTATTATTATTTTTTTAAAGATGAATCTGTGCCAGTTGAACATGACTGATGACACTTTTCTCAGGACTGTATGGGCTGCAGTGTAAGTTGTTAAGGGGAAAACACACTCCTCCATCCTCTGGACATGCAAAGCCTTCAACTGGAAGAAACGTCTGTGCAGGGACTAATTTACTTGTTTGTGGTGAAAAAGCTCAGACTGCACAATCGCATTCATCGTAATAAAAAGGCAAAACTTGAGCTTCAGTGTGGTGAAAACAATTTCATGCTTAAAACACCAAAAAGTGTCATTTGAAAAAAATTAGAGCGCCAACCACAGAGCTCGCTGCAAACACCTCCCGGTTTCTGTCATCCAGTGTAAGGATTTATTGGAGGTGATGTGTATCTCCACAGATCTTGTACATATTCACCTCTAATGAATCAAAATCAGTATGAAAGATTTGGTGACACTTTCGTAGCTCGTCACTCGGACACTGGGTGAGATAAAGAGAAACTCACAGAGACGAAGGGAAAGAAGGGGGCTGATTGGACTGAGAGAAAGAGATTTAGGGAAACCTGAGAGAAGAGAGACTCACAAGGGCAGACTGAGGCGGTGAAGGAGAGGCAGGTGCCTGTAAAGAGATTTGGTTGAGCCGAACTCCCTCGTTGAAATGCTCCACATGCCTGCTGTAATAATGACAGAGCAAAATACTGCCTGGCAATCAAACCACATATAAACCTTTATCACTCTCAAGGTTTGATGTAAAAAAAAAAAACAACTCCAGAGTAAACAGTCCTCCATATAACCAATATAACCAAAGCCCTGTGTTTATGGCCCTGTCAGGGCTGTATGTCTTACATGTTGATCACCATCAAAGTGTCAGAAAAATCAATCTCAATCTGAGACTCCTAAAGTCATCTGACCTTACACACGATCATTGGTGGATTTTACGATCAACTGCGAGGGTCTGGAACGTGGATCATGTCCATCACCGGCTTTAACTCAACGTACCACCGCTTGGCTGAGAAACCATCACCTAATGATTTCTGTTTCATTAGACTGGTGACGTGACAAACACTGCCAGTCAAATCAAAAGCCTTTCATCACCTGTGTCTCTCGCACTCTGCCTCTTTTGTTTTGTTGGTGAATTTACCTGAGGAGGACTGGACTCAAATCGAGATAAGTCCCAAATTACAAAGAAATATATTCCCGGCCATGCAGAGTTTTGGTTTCATTTACTGAGTTTATTTTAGACACTCAGAGATTGCTGCCTCCACTCAAATACAGTGTAGGTCATTTACATTTTTTGTGCTTACAGGAATAAAAAGAATTACTTAAAAAAAATCAACAGCAACATCTCTTACCAGAAATAATTTCGCTGTTACTTTGGATAATGAACAGACTTCAGCATCAGCATTTTCACTTTAATATAATATTTCATTTGGTAGAAATAGTCCCTCTTAAAGTAGATGGAGAGTGAGATTAATCCAGATCAGCTCTTTAGAAATTGCTATGTGCACAAAATACTAATCTGAGGAGGATTTAGTATGCAAAGTCCATAAAAGTAAAGGTAAAATCCAAACCGAAAAAATATGAAAATAGCTTGTTTATAATTTGTATTTTTTAATGTGAAATGTTTTATTTTTATATGAATTATATTTGAGTGTGAAATCGCAGTATATACAGTTATATACACACACACACACATATATATATGTTTGTTGTTGCTGATTGTTGTCTTACATTTCATATGAATCCAATACTGAAAAATATTGAATATTTAGACAACATTTTGTGTGATTTTACCTCATGTGAAATGTTTTCTCATTTTATCCTTGAATAGTTCTGAGACTGTGACAGGAAGGATTGTTATCTCTGCAGGATAAGAAATAATAATAATAATATATAAAAACAAATAAGAAAAGCATCCCGCTTAGTAAAAACCTGTCCTTCACAGGCTAAGAGAAGTAGGCCATTGTGTCGTGTTGCATAATGCCTGAGTTCAAACCAAAGTGAGAGGTTTACTGAAATCAGATTTGTTTCATTTGAACAACTGTAGACAGGTAGAGTTATCCACAGAGTGAAAGGACGGCTCAGAGAAACAGGATGTAAAATCTAAAAACTGACCCGCAGGTTGGGGATTATTTCCAGCTGACCTACCAATGAACTACTACACAACAGCGAAAAAAAAAAAAACAGTTTTGCCATGTGAGTGCAACACGACAGCATCCATTACAGGCACGAGTCCAACTGACACGTCTTTGTTTCACTGCCACTATATCAAAGAAAGCAAAAAATAAAAATAAAAAGCATCCACTGACGCCGAGTTAAAGCAGACAATAGATATCACACCATGGACGGAGAAGGCCGTTTGCCATCACCGACTCTTTGAAGCAGTAATTTTGAGGCGGAAAAATGGCTCATCGAGGGGTTTTCTTTCCTTTTCACAATTTCAATTACACGGTGTCCATCTTGTCACACTTCTTGTAAGAACATTTAATCCCTCTCCAAAGATTTAATACAAATAAAGCAGAGGGATTTAAACTTTGCTTTGTTGCTGAGAGTTGTATACTCTTTGCACTTGTTTTTATTTGGGCCAGCATGACAGATGACGTGCAGAGTGTATACTGTCAATGAGTATAAAACTCCAAAGTTAAAAGTAGCATAAAAGACAAGTCAGAGGAAATAAAGATTCACACTGAAGGTTTTTTCTTCCACCCAGTCATTGGTTTTGTTTTCACTGAGCTGCTGTGATTATGTGACGCTGGGTTAGTGTAGGTAATCCATCACAGTGACCAGAAAATCCTCTTTATTTTGTATCAGTGATATGTGAGTGAGTGGGATTACAGTTTTTAGACAGGGCCGTTGGTGGTGCATTCACAGACACTCTGTATATCTCAGACTTATACATTATGAGGAATGTCCTGAATTATATGAGATACAAGATGTGTAAAATATGTTGTTTAAGTAGTAATACCCCAAAAACCAAGACAACGGATAGGCAAACATGGATCTGAACTTAGAGTGACGGTGGATGTTTTAATTCTTGTACACATCACACATAATTGACTTAGCGTTTCTTCACTTAAAACCCCTTTTTCTATATTGCATTGGTCCCTCAAGAGTATTCCTAATTGTTTCCCCCTGATCTGAAGTCAGCTACCTCTGCTTACATAAACATAGTGACTGAATACGCAAGGAAAAGGATTCAAACGCAAGACTCACACAAAGTGATTCGTATGTAAAAAGTCTTCAGACTCAAACTAACTAACTGTTGATACAGAGATCAGTCAGTCAGACCAAGCAAACAAATCTGACGGGGATCATGCAGAGGCGCTCGTAATAGAAAGAAAAGGAAAATAAAGTTGAAAGAAACAAACAAAAGAATGCTGGAACAATTGACGTGGAAAACAAAGATGAACTGGCAAAAGATTGCAGGAGCACACAGACTGCATTAAATACACCCAGGTGAGTCACTAACAGGTGAAATCAATCAGGACGGGGCAGGTAATCAGACTGGCAGGAAACACCGGAAGTGAAGTGTCAGAAACATTTTTTTATACTTGTACTAGGTGTAAATGAGGTCAGGATGCAGGCTAGATTACCACCTCAAAGTCCTGACACAGGGTCTTTAATGATTTTTATATATATTCAATATATTTTTAATTGAATATATTAGTTGATATAATACATAAATGTTGTGTGATCATGGCTCACTCTTCGCCCCAGGGCCCATGATTGAGGTCTGTTCTTGTCAACAACAAAAGTTATGTTGAATAAAACAAACAAAGAGGCATTTTTACAGTCCTGTAATTTGTGCTTGATGTGATGTGATCAATCTAAAGTACACAGCCTCTCTTACACCTGGAAAACATGCTGAAGTGATGATTGGATATGTCATTATGATTCATCAGTCACAATTAATCACCATCAAATGACGCGTCAGTGGGCTGGTAAACTGCTCTGATATGCACATGTCAGTGTTATTTTTGAGTAATATTTCAGTTTTTAGGTAATGCATCAAACACATCATCACTTCAGGACATAAGAGATCAAGACAATATTAGTTTCAAGACTTTTCCACTTTACACACAACAGTCTCAGCAGCTTGTTGTCCTTGAGCTTCGATGCCTCCTGGAATCTTCTTCCACAATCTGCCTAAAAGATGAGATTCATTTATCTTTTTAAGTGGGAGAAACACGCTGAGATGTTTTGCCGCTCGCAACAAACCGCAACCTTCCCCCAAAACAAACTTGCGTGCAACATTTCCAAACCAATTAAGGATATAATTAATGAAACCCAGCACCTGTAGTGCCAGAGCAATCACCGGAGAGGGGACAGTGAAAAATGTAGCAATCAAATTAATCAAGCAAAAGGCACAGGCCAATTACTCAGAAACCATCTAGAGTGTGGCGCCGCGCTCGGAGAACAGGTGATAGTTATCATTAAATTAGTGGGAGATCAGCGACTCGGGCTGTTTCATCATGTGGGACCTTGATGAACTGCGAGGCCAGGCGCCACATTTGTTGTGGGCACGGCGGCAGACAAGGCGGCCCATATGCTGGATTGTTTAAGAGGAGTGGAGGAGAGGTGTATAATGATTAATGAAAATGCAAGTGACTCTGCAGCGGCAACACAACAACAACATCTGGTCCCGCGTCGGGGCCCTCGTGTACATCCAGCGGAGTCGGCGGTGGTCCTGTGGATGAGCACAGCCTGCAGAATTACAGGGTTTTTTGGGGGAGAAGATTCAAAGTCGTTTCCCTAATTCCCTCACCACCCACAATGGCTGCAAAAGTGGAAAAAGTATCCAAATTCTTCTAATGCTTAGACCAGATGACTACTTTAACTAATTTTGTTAAAAGGCTGATGTCTTGTTTGCAGGTTTCCGTTTTCTCTCAGATGTTGGAGTGTCCTGAAAATCATCATCATTAATAGTTATTAAGAACAGTATAATGTGTTGCACAATTACATGATTGCCGCACACACAGAGGGGTAAGTCATTATGTGATTAAGGAGCTGATGCCATCATGATCAACAAGAGTGATTTATTAGTCTGAAATTAAGGGACCTTTTTTTTATATGAATCAAAGTTGTAATATGGGTTATCTCTGATGTCAATTGGGAATATTTTTTAAAATGTCACAATAGATGAGTGGGCAACCAGCATGATTTGAATTTTTGTCAATACTCAATCAGTTGGGGTGTGTTCATCTGTGTGTGTGTGTGTGTGTGTGTGTGTGTGTGTGTGTGTGGTCCTTCCTTCCTCGTTCTCCTGGTTTCTCCCCTGATCATCCCGTCCGACACACCTGCCTGCAATCACCTCGTCACCTCACCCATCTGCTCACTTTTCCCCTCCTCAGGATCCGTCAGCTTACATATACGGCCCCCCTCTTTCCTTTTGTTCTTCTGTCAGTGCTTACAACCCCCATCCCCATTTTTTCACACCCTTACCCCCATCTACCTGCCTATACCTTCGAGTAAGCTACCGTCTTCAATAAAGCCTGCCTCTTGATTTCTTCTGCCTCCATGTCCTGCATCTGAGTCCACCATGCACCACCGACTGTAACGCTTTCATCTTCGGGGCAGAATATTAACAGGTTGCTGTGGTCTCAAACGTATAAAATGTGGTGTCCTCACTCAGTGAGCAAGCTTTGGACAGCGAGTAACAAGTTGAATTCCCCCCGTCTAAGTGTGGGGAAAAGAAGACTTGAATAATAGCTCCTTCATCAGGCTAATCACATTATGTTCTTAGACACTGGAACACAGCGGAAACTATTTAAGCTAGCCATTAGTACAATATATCCCATGAGTCTAAGCCACAGAGAAATGGCTTAAGTGTCATGGTAGCTGTATTTTTTTTTGACTGCTAACAAAATACTAATAAAGTCCCTTATCTCATTTTAATGATGTGGGTGTTCAATGTTACCCTCCAGTTAAAAGCAGCAGGCACTCGTGTGTGTTAAATTGTGGACATAAAATTCAGGAACGTGTTCCAGCTTTTTCAGAAAGACCAACGACAACGAAAACGACGCTTGCAAACCATTGCAGCAGAGATGACTCTCGCAGTGTGCCTGAAAAAAATGTCACCCGTGGGATCACACTTGATAGGCAATACTGAGTGTAAAATTCAACGTGTACCCAGATGAGCACAGAAACTTTCACAAGAAGAAGAAATGCATATTAACACCTCTGAGTGCTTTGTTGTGATGTGATGTTGTGATATTTAGATTATTCTTAAACAATATGATGTGCAGTAACTGACCACAGACAACGATGTATTCAATGCCTGAAATATTTACTGGCTGCTGTTTTTGATCTCGTCTTTAGTATGTTGTGCGTAAAAGAAAGGAATTGCTCTGTGGGGACAAAATTTGATTAAAGCTTATATTAATGGTGAATGAATGACAGAGGGCTGCAGGGGCGCAGAGTGAAAACAAATTGTACCGGGGTGTGCATTGTGCTGTGCATCTCAATGGCGTGAGGCGGTGGTCGGGCTGAGTGAAGTGTGAGAGGCGCCGTCTCTGGCGCTGATTAATCCGGACGTGTGTTACAGGTTGGCTAAATGGAAGCGGCTCTGATGGACTGTGCGTAATAGACCATGATCTGCTTCTTCCCCGCCTATTCCTGGTCCTTTCCCGTGTTTGTTGCCGCATTACCACCACCGACTGACCCGTGCTTTTTATATCTGCATTTTCAGCTCTCTGTAGGAACGGGGATTTTGTGACGTGCATGTGCGTCCTCGAATGTGTTCAAGTACAACAGATGAACAATACAGGGACCAGCTTAAAACCTTACTCCGTCGGTGGTCAAAAACACCACAAGTTACCTTTAACATGTGATCTGACTGATATTATTGCATCTTTTTTTGCAAGATTTTATATATTTGATGACCTCAAAGGCTTTAATCATTCAGAGTAGCTTCATCTTTACATCGAACGCTTAAGGCAGGTGAGGGAGAGGGTTCATATGAACACAGGCCACACGGCTGTTTTAATCCACCAAAGATTTTTGCTGAGCTAAAATTGGTGGATTAAAACATAAATAGTTAATCCATGCTTGCAAATGCTCAGCAGGGTTGGTATTTGACTGTTTGGTGCCATTTTTTGTGGCGTTTTCATGATGTTCCTTTTTTGCACGTCCTCTCGATGTCTTGATCGATTAGACATTTCTAACTAAAATATTTTAGGTTTTAATGACAGGAAGGGAACAAGCATTTGTAATTAGAGTTTAAATTAATTAGATTAAAATTATGAAATGGCCAATTTTTCCAATTAGTTACCTTGATTTTCCAACCATTTGAACAAAGTTGTGAGATCAGTTTTCTGCTGTCACCACACAATAGTAGAAGAGAACAGAACGGATATTTTCAGGGCGGTGTTTTCTATATTTTTGGATTTTTATTCACTGCCGAAATGGTTAGTTTTATCTCACAGCGGAGAATCGGGAGGTTCACCAAAGTCTGCTGTTCAACACAGATACCAAAATAACCAAATTCAGGCACCAAGTGGTTTCCATTTGGTTTGGATTAGTTTCTTATCTGTACTGTACAGATGGGTACAGTGCAGACACATTCAAATTTTTGTCATTTTTTGATTCACGAGGTTGTCAAAATTGGCCAGGCTCGGACACCAGAGACACACAATCCCATTATACTGAGTCGCTGATTGTGAACTACATTTGGAAATGTGACTAATTCTCTCCTTTTTTTTTTCTCTTTCAACAGCTCGGCTGGAGTAAGAACAAACACATCATTAAATCAGCAATGTCCCACTGTCGTCGTCATTATGAAACCCGGTTTGATGCCAACATCTTTCATTTAAAAAAACATGCAGCCATTTGGGGCCCCCGAGTTCCCTCGGTACAGAAATATTACGCTAATCACGGACACAGCGCACGCCAAGCATGGGGAAAACTGTTCAATGCTGTGGGAGTGTTTTCAGAGAATACCATTAAAAAATAATAATTGATGAAGTTGGCTCTGAGCAAAGGCACTAAGCGCTTTAAAACCCTTCCGTCGTCTTACAATACAATTTCCAAATCAATATTTCATTAACTGGATAGAGGTGCAATGTTCCTTGTTAATAAAGAAGGTTTGGCTCAGCGCGGAGTTAACGTTTAGCTTTAGTGAATTTCAGGCAGGGAGGTGGGCAATTATGTTCCACCTGGTCTTCACACACACACACACACACATTAAGTATCTGCACACAGCACGCACACACACACACACGCCTGGTCCTCCCTTGATTGTTTCTGTTTATGGGCCATTTTATGACCGGAGAGCCTCTGATCTCCAGCGTCGCCGGGCATCAGGTCACTTTCCCCGCAGCAACAGAGAGAAACAAACACGAGCTCTTCTGACTTTGGCTCTAATTCAGGTGACAGGGAAGGTGCACCAACGACGCTGTAAATGCAGAGTGAAAATTGGGAGAGAGAGTGTATAGATTAAATTTAAAGAGCTGATTTGATTTCAGGTAGAATTAAACCAATTTATCCACCGAAAATATTCAGCTCTGATTGGCTGGAGGCTGACTGTGCCTTTGAAATAGCTGCTGTCACTTAAACTGTGTTATCAAAGTGGAAGTGAGGGTTTTATTCTCTGTCCCTCTTTATGAAAAAAAGTGTTGCTGAGAATAACCTTTCTTTTATTTATGGAGTTTGATATTTGTGTTTGTGAAGGCAGTGTCAATGGATCGCTTGTTGCCGTGGTAATACTTTCTTAGGAAAGGCAAGGTTGGCAGAAGGAGTAAATAATTTATCACTCGTGACTCATGTCGATAATCTTTGTGTTTTCCTCAAGTTGGTTTTTATTTGGATGATTTCCCAAAATGTCTAATATGAAGACCTTAAGTAAATACTGTCCGACCCTGGTGGCCTGGTGTGATTGCGAAATCTGCAATTTTGTCATTCTCTACTACTAAAAGATGGATTAAAGGACCAGTGTGCAGGATTTAGGGGGGCAGAAATGGAATTCAGTGTCAATAATTATGTTTGCATTGATGTATAATCACCAAAAGATATTTAAAGGTCATGTTTTCTTTAGCTTGCAGTGAGCCCCATATACAGACCACGAAGCTCATCGTGTCGCACCGTCATGTTTCTACAGTCAACCAAACCAAGCTATGTTGAATTGGCAACCACCATATTTTCTCATACACGCTTGGAAAGGGAGGAGTGAGGGGAAGGGCATTCATTTGTTCAAAATCTGCAACCTCACCACTAAATACCAATAAATCCTAAACACGCCTACAGTGTGTGCTGTACGTTCAGTAGATGTGCAGCCTCGACCATAACCCCCCCTGCGGCTGATGTAGAACAGATGCAACAACAGAACAACCAGTTGGATGTAAAAAAAAAAATTATGGATGTAAATTGTTGCGTTCATTTTTATGCTCATCCATTAGAGATGACAGCGGCCTTGCCAGCGGGCAGAAGAGTGGAAGAGGATGCATGTGTGGTCGCTCATGCTTTTTCTGTCTGTAAGTAATTCACTGTTGATTGCTGTATAATTTCCACTATAGAGTTTGCTTGCTTATCGTCATAGCCTGCATCAGTTGATTGAAATCTTCCAAAATTTAATGTAAAATGTACAATTAGATACAAAAGATAGTCACTAACAAAGAGCCGAATACCATCAGGCAATAAAAAAAGTATGCATTTTACCATCTCTCAGACTATCAAGTTGTCTTTACAGAATAAGCTGTGTGGTGAGGAGCGAGAAGTGATTGAGTGACACAACCTCTGTTTTTCAACTCACTGCTGACAAGGAATAAGTGACATTGCAGAACATAGTGTCTTTTGTTGATCGCTGATGCGAAAATTAACCTCACTGTTCCCCAATGGTTTTGTGTTTTTCAGATGCTTTTCCACATTGATGAACGGACAGTTCTGAGGGACACATTAGACGTTTGCAACTATCAACAAAATGGACCCAGTGACTGACAGTAAGTGGCAGCAACAGTATGAGCAGCATGAATCCTGAAATATCATCACTTAAGCTTCAGACACATACATTTCAGTGACACATCTTGAGGGGGGAACAACAATGATGTCTGATTAAAAAAAAAAAAAAACTTTTATTGGCTAGTTTATTTTTTAGCCATGGGTTAATAAAAACAACAGATTATGATTTTTATAGAATGCAAGAGGAAATACCAGTGTCATTCAAACATTTGCTGGAAAAATATTAATTAGATTTTTCTGTACTTTTAAATACTTCATTGTTTTTTTACCATGACCACCCGTGTTTGTTATTTTATCCGACCTAAAACACTTTGAGCACATCATTATCCATTTGTCCCTGTGTATCAGCTGCTTTTAGGGCACAAAAATATTGTTTGGCCCAACTAGATGGTGCCACAGAGTGTCAAGAGAAGGGACATAAAACCTGCCACACCATCCAGAGATCTCTAAAGTGAAGATTTCATTTTTGAGCCAGAATCAGATTTGGGCGATGAAAAAGAGTCCTGGTGGAGTTGAGGTGGGACAGCCGCTTCAAACATTTTTTTTCATCTTCAGTTTTTGACTGTATGCCTTTGTCATTCTGCAAAATGTACTTTACTTTGATTTGGCTTTAGAGGGATTTGTGTCTGTGTGTGTGTGTGTGGTGGGGGGGGTGAGTGGTGTTTTTGTGTCAATGCAAATGCAGTGGTGCTTGTCATTCAGGACTGTGTGCCTGGACATTTGATTAACTATTGTACGGCTGTAATGAAATATTGGAATGCACACACGCGATATCAGAATTACAGAAAGTCAATTTTACTGTAACAGTCTGTAATAGTTCTTTCTTCCTCAGGCTGCTGCACACCGTCCCTGCACAGCTCAGAGAGAGAGAGAGAGAGCTGCAGCATGCGTGACAAATTGAAATATTGAAATTCATCTTGATGAATTGAAAGACATGCAGCGCACATACCCAGCAGGATTTTGTCAGATTGCTTTCTGTTTCTCTGGGTCTCTGGTTTCATGCGGGCTGTGATCCGTTGGAGGACTCTGCAGACATGTTAAGGGAAGCCGTCCTCTGCGTCCTGTGAAACGTGACGCTCCAGCTCTGAGCTGCTGCTGCTCCTGAAGCCTCTGACATGCAGATTCGAGCAGGATGATTCAGACATGATGCAACAGTGACACCTAGTGCAGCTAAAATGCAGGGGTACTCGTACTACCATGCATCTACTCTGTGGTAGGTCATGAAAACCTTCATGGGAAACACGAAAATGACAACTTATTGGTAATATCAGTGTTTCCTGTGTAATGTGGATATCATGTCTTATCCATATATGTGTATGAATCCTGAGAGGATAGTGACAGAACAGCATAACTACATTTTCCACTAAAAACAAAAAGTGGACTGAACTAGCCAAGTCTTCACGATCAAAATATTTCCCTTGCTACAACACCTAAATCTTGTTCCTTCAGCTGCTGTATCAAATTACTTCCCCAACAGTGATCGATAAAGCCTCATAATTTTAACAGTATAATTTTTGCTTGCTTCCTGCACCCATGGGAGCTGCAGAATAACATGCATGCTTTGAGCAGGAAGTTTTGAGGACTTAAACCCTGCTGATCTACACCTACAACACAACAAAGAAAACACGAAGAAGGGTTGAAAACACTGAACATGCACTATCATGCTGCCATATTTAGATGAAATAATGAGTGAATCATGCTGAGCTGAAAGGGATGCGGATGAGTTGCTGTAATTTGCAGCATCTTAGACACCTCACAAAAAATACAACAGAATGAGAGTCTCGGACATCCGTATTATGGTGCAGTAGTGCTGGAAAAACTTTTGGAATTTGTTATATCTGACAAGAATTCAAGTTGAACGCTGTCTCTATTATCAACTTTAACGCCGCTTTTATCAACTTTAACACCAAGTCTGTGGGGAATGTTTGACACTCAAAACATCTAAAAGGTCAAAAAGAGTTTTGGAGCATCTTTTGTGTTTAAGAGTGTGTTGAGGACGAGGGTGAGTATTTAAAAAAAAAAAAAAGCCTCATAGTTGCTATTTCCGAAAACAAATCAATGAAATATTGGATGGCACCAAGAGCAGACAAGCACTTAAGTACTTTTGTTCCTGCTACATTCTTCCTTTCTTTTCTTTTATGACCAGATGCGTCCCTGTCAGAGGGATAAAGACTCTGAGCTTTTTTTCGGAGAAAAAAGAAGTGACTGTGGCTTCATTGGATGCTGTCCAGAGAGCTAACAAAGTGTTTTGTGTCTGGATTTGTTTCTCAAGGGCAAAGCATCCACCGCCGGCCAGCAGGCAACCTGCTCTGTGGTGTTTGTGCCGAAGATTTCATTTGGGAGCTAACACCATTTTGCGGATGTCGTTCTCTGCACACCGCTGCCGCAGAGGGATGGGGAGGCAGAGAGAGAGAGAGAGAGAAAAAAAACAACATAAAATGGAAAAGTTAAAAGGAAATGAATAACACCCTGAGGCACTCCCCACACAACTGGCTTCTGATTTCTATTTGTTTCTCAATCTGAGCCTCCGCTGGGCCGCCCGGCACACTGACCGACAACCGACATTAAAAACAAATGAAAGGAAGCATCATGACATCCCACTCTTTCAACCATCCAGGTGTGTGTGTATGTGTGTGCAGCAGCCCAGGTTGCATACGCTTGTGTACAGAATATTTTGAATGCGCAATTTCACCCGTCATGAATAATAAAGTCCAGACTGTTTGAATCTTCCCTTCAGTTAATTCCCAGCGCTGGTAGCACGTTTTCTTGTCTTGTTGCCTGACGAGCTCATGCTTGGAATGAGACGATACATAATTCACTTCATGTAACCACCACAGTCCACCGTGGCATCCCCGTGGAGGGATGGTGTTGAAGGAGTGGGGGTTAACGGGAGCTGGTGAGAAGCTTAGTTTCTCATTTTTATCATTTATTCATGTGACTTCTCATGAAAGCCACAACGGAGTAAAGTAAATGTTTTACCACAACAGCAAATCACAGCAAAATAAAATTGGATTTTGAACATGATGCTTTAGTTCTGCATGTGTAATCAATAATGACGTCTGCAGGTGCTTCTGCCATTACTTCACTTTGATTGGTCAAAACCAAACTTATTAGAAAAATGAATACTCACTGGCATGATAAGAGCTATGTAAAATTGCATTTTAGTTTGGCAAACATGCAAGAACACAGTTGTGAAAAATAAGTAATGCAACACGACATCATCAGTCCCATGAGCACATACTCAACCTGCATGTGCCAACTAGCTAGCTAAAATTAATGTTATAATATCCAAACATATGACTGACTTGTATGACTGTACCATCTATCTATCTATCTATCTATCTATCTATCTATCTATCTATCTATCTATCTATCTATCTATCTATCTATCTAT
>JBAJHX010000067.1:17560599-17579107 GCA_037176925.1 Amniataba percoides | reverse complement strand
ATCTATCTATCTATCTATCTATCTATCTATCTATCTATCTATCTATCTATCTATCTATCTATCTATCTAATATGAAAGTATATTTGCAGACGTGGAATCCACCACAGTTTCCACTTCGAGCCTGCATCTTTTATGTCAGTACTACATTTTCATTGCGTGAAAATGTAGTACTGACACCATTAAACGTGCATATCTACTTCAACTGATCTCACTGTTTTCAAACATTATGATATGAATGAAAACTGCTTGTTATGGTAAAATAAAATGATAAAGCATGCAAAAAACAAACAAACACTGCTATGATAATTTAAGAGTTTCTGATTTTCTTCACTGCATTTTCATGAAACATATCCATAACGTAAAGGACAACAGCTGAGCAGTAACACACACCGTCTCTCAAGGGGTCGCTCACCCTTTCAGACACACACACACACGGCACAGTAATCACATACATCCATTAATCAGCAGTATTCCCATTTCACCAACAAGACTCACAGAAACATGCTCCTATCTGACAGAAAGCCCAGATGGAGCACAAGCCTCTCAAGTTTATTGGCCAGCATTTTTCACTTCAATCCCAGTGTGTATCTGTGCGTCCGTAGCCGCAGGGCGGAGGCAGCCATCTGTACAACGCTGACTAATTGGTGCATAGTGTCGACGTTACACGCGGACATACGTTGCATCTGTGTGTCTCTGTGTGTTTGTTGCCTGCTTTTGCATGATTACAGCTGGAGAGAGGGGAGGTGATTTGTGGAGCGCAGACGTCAATGCATCATTGCTCTGTTTACCGACTTTACTGACAGATCCATCCTGTCTTCCAATTAGTTTCAGTGTATTTAAAGGAACGCAAACCAATGGGCCTGTGGATTTTCACAGAAGGTTCAAAAACTGCAGATAGACTCAGACTCAGTGCAATGATTAGCTTACCAAACAAATCAGATAAATAAATAGTTATAAGAAATATGAAAACAAGAAAATTCAGCATCGCCCCAGAGTCATTTGTTCATCCTCAAAAATTCACTTCAGCTCTTTGCAGTTGTTTGAATCTTCTAATGTAGAAAAGCTCATAATAAATTGCCAATATTTATTGAAACACACATCTTAAGGTGTCGCCAATGAAATCAAATTGAACTTCATGTCTGTGGAGGTGTTAGCTAGAGCCTGACAGATTCTGTCAGAAAGGCCAAATGCCGAGCTTGAGATAACTCGGGAGCAGTGTTGTCAGTGCGTAGGTGTCCACCAGAAAGCAATGATGGGCTTATTTCAATCTTGGCCCGCAATTCTTTCATAATCTAATTTAAAGGATCAAAGGAGACACAGTACGGTGCAGAAAATCTCAGGGAGCGGGAGGAAAAAGACAGAGGGAAGGAGATGAAGCCTTTTGCTCTTTTCAGAAGTCGGTTGCCGCTTTGTGCTGTGGGACCGAACCGGCCTTCAACCTGAGATTGAGGGCACTTGTCTGCTGAAATTGGGGCCAGCAGATGGCATTTTATTTGAAAACACACTCAAAGCTGCTCAGAGCTGACAAGGGCTTTGGAGGAACGTGGTGACGGGCAGATACACAAGCTGGATCACTCACATCAGGAACGGGAAACTAAAGGCCAATTAGGAACAGCAGAGACCAAAGCGCTGGGCCTCGACAACACTGAGACACTGTGACCTTTAGAAAATACAAATTCCCTGAGAAGACATGTTTTCATGTCTCTTTCTCCGTTTGTTCTCCTAATGGATGTTTTCTTTCCTACTAAATTCAATCTATTAGCGGAATAACCCATAATAATGACGGGCAGGAGGCTCAAAAAGAGAATATAAATAATGAATAGATCAGGATATGAAATACCCCACTTTAAGTTGACATAATTACATGCTGCATGAGTTTTAGATAAGGAAGCAAGGACAGCTAAATTAAATGAACAGGCAATTTACATGTCAGTGCTTTGACACAGACAGACTTTTAAAGGATAATGTGAATTATTACTATTGAATCTGACTTTACATCCACAAAAAAAACTGTTTATTCAAAGAGGCTGCTGTTACCTACAGTACGAAATCTCATTTTAAAAACATAAAGTTCTCCCAAAGCCGCCTGGCAAAGCCAATCACTTCCAGCTTATCATTTCCTGCTTTATAAAGGCACCGAGGCAGCTCTGAGGATGTCTGCAGGCCACTTTCTCGCAGAGCTGTGGTGGGAGTGAGGGGATGAGGAACAGTGAAGCTGACAGGTTTGTACTCAGGGGAGGAGTTGTGGCGACTGCTGTCACCCCAACACAACTACCAGACTCATCACA
Organism: Amniataba percoides; assembly: GCA_037176925.1. Classification (NCBI taxonomy): domain Eukaryota; kingdom Metazoa; phylum Chordata; class Actinopteri; order Centrarchiformes; family Terapontidae; genus Amniataba; species Amniataba percoides. The sequence continues at coordinate 17,576,819 of JBAJHX010000067.1, read as the reverse complement.
GTGAAGCCGTGACAGTGCGACAGACACACACTTAAGGCTCTAGTTTGGTGTGACGCAAAAAAAAACAACAAAAAAAATACAAAAAAAGATGCAGTGGGGTGGTTTCCCTGCCTGTGCCTTTGTGGTGTTTTGGTGACTCGCTGTGCTGCTGCAGTGTGAGGAGAGGTTCAGCAGAGGCATTATCACAGGCACTGTAATACTAATGTTAGGTTTTACAGTAGTTGTCACCAGCCACAATACATCGAACTACTAAAACTGAAATTTAGGTCCAAGAATTTAAGTACCTACAAGCATCTCACCAAATTTAACAATCTGCCAACTATGGCGCCAAGTACATGAGTCTAATGCCAACTGTGTCACTGTTTATGAGGCGTATTTCACGCACCTTATTGAACTGACAGAGGTCAATTCATTTTATATGGATATAAATTAAATTGATAAAACCTGATTATGTATTGTAAGAAATATTGGCAGGCTTTACAATCTGTCTGAAGTGTCATTAATTCAAAATGAAATGCAAGGCAATGAAAATATCAAAATGAGCAACGCTATGAAGGTTTCATTAACAATTTCCTCATTTCTTTATTTACAAATGTCAAATGACACATACACGCAGGTACAGACATACAATAAAAGGTACATATTATCAGATGGCCTACAGACTGTGGATGATGGTTCGCTTCTTCAGGCTCTGGACGTACTCTTTGGCCTGGTCAAAGCTCGTCTTCTCCTCTGCTTTGGGTGGCGAGCCCTCCACCAGCTTCACAAAGTAGTTACAGTAAACTTTGTCCATGATGCCAAACATCCCCCGGCCGTGGTAACGGATCCGCTTCAGGTACATGCCTTTGCCGGAGAAGGACTCAGCTGCAGGGAGGGGGGGGACAGGGAGGATACAGTGTGTGATTAAAGAGGGGATGAGATAAACAGAGAGAGAGAGAGATATGGTACAGAATAACTCATTAAATTTGTAGAGGTGCCTTTGAATGAAAACTGTTTAAAATAACAAAGATTGTACCGAGTTTAAGCTTATCTGTAATAACGTCTGCAACTCCCCGTAAATTACTCACTCTGCACAGCATCCGCACTCAAAAGGAATCGAATGCTTTTTGAAAAAAATATTACCCGCTTCTCCTTTTACTGAAGGTCATTTTGCCCCATTCTGAAATTTATTTTCCTGCTTTTGGCACAATACCTGACAGCATGTGATGACAAATATGAGATTTTCAAGTAGATTTGGGAGGCAAAAGTTTTTCATTTGCAAGTCTCTGAAAAACATTCAAGTCTATATATTCAAACAAGTATTGCATCCTTAAATAATACAGGGTTGAAATAAAAACAAATAGTCATTTTTTTATTTCAGGATAGCAGGATGTCAAATAGACTAGTCCATAGGAAGAAAAAGAAATTGCTCCCATTTTAATTAAAAACTATAAAACCAACATTTATACAGCTGCTGCAGACCCTTACCTACATACAAGTTGGATTTGTACTCTACATTGTGATGTTTGATCGCCATCTCCTGAGCTTCCAGAAGAACCTGAACAAACAAACAAAAATTTCAGACACCCACACATACACTTCATATGGTCTGATGGAATTTGCATTTATGTTTTTTGTGTCTAATTTTATGTAACACAGTTGCTGGCCAGCTGTTAGGAAGGGTGAAAATGCTGCTTCAAACCTCTTTCATGATCTTTGCCCCTTTCTTGTCGTTGAACTCTAGCTGTGCAATGGCCTGGTCGATGCTCATCCCCCTGATCTGTGGAGGAGAACGAACAGTGAGATGAAAACGACGTAATTAAAGTTCCCTCCACAGCTGTTCTGGCAGCAGGGCGTTGCGCTGCCTGAGGAGGCTGCTTTTTGACTGCAGCACCACGCTCGAGTCAGCCCTGACCACAGTGGGTCTATGAACAAAACAACAGGAAAAAAGCTGATAAACAGATAAGTAATTCAAACTGAAAGGCACTCAAAGGTTTATGAAGCCATGGAGAGAGTGTGACTGTTATTTTTCTAATGGGAAATTCTGGCTCCAGATATGCATAATACCTCAGACAATAATGATGCACATCGGCTAGATTTTTTTTCCATTGATTAAGTGCAAGAGTATGTTTAAAAAAGGCCATATCTCACAAAATAATGTCCCATTAGATTTCAGTGAGATCTGTTGACAACCTTATAAATATCCCTGCTAACTAAACGACAAAAATTGACTGTGAAATATTGACAAGACAGAAAACACTATCTTAATCTTTAGCAGACGTGCTAATAATTACTAGGGCAGACAGATATGATTTATTTATGATTTGCTCTGTGCCATTCAGCTGCCTGATGATATGATATTGATGAGGAAAATCTCTTCTGTAGGTCTCACCATTTTGGCCAGGTACCACATCTTGTCTTTGCTGTACTTAATCTGCCTCCTGCTGTGGTGGATCTCCTGAAGGAAAGAAACACTGGATTGTTCAGATGTCTGTAAAGGTGAAAGCAAACTTCTGCACTGTTTAAGGGATATGGAAAGAACAGATCAGCTTACTCAAACATGTATCTACATACATATGTTCAAAACCAACTGTCATTTTTAATTCATTTCAACATCTGTTCTGCAGGGCACATCTGAGCAGGACATCCTCTCCCCCTGCAGTTCATATCATAATGAGGCAGAAAGACTCACTGCTGGTCTGCGGAGCTCATCTGGCAGCTGAGGAGGATACACCTTCCGGTTCCTCTTCTCCCAGTTCTTGGACTCCAGTGAAGCGCTGGTGTGGAGACATGAGAGCTGCTGAGGACCACAACCAAGAACCTGTAACCTGGAGAGACGTTTGGGACAGGCGAGAAAAGACAAAAAAAGAAAAAAGAAAACTGAGGCACATTGTCAATAGATCGTCAACCCCTCCCAGTCAGAAGATAAAATCTTATCTAACCCATCTTACCCTCCTCATTATCTGTTCAATTTTCTTCTACAGATCTCTGTCTACCAAAATGCTTTTCTGTAATGCAAAACACTGCAGGCAAAAATATTGGGTTTTTTTGCACAAAATTACTTACAACAGAGAAGATAAAGCATCCTAAATACTTATTTAGATGTTTATTTTCCAACACTGTCTGTTTGCGTCCATATATTTACTATTAATTCACCAATGCAACATGCAATACTAGTTCGATTACTATGTAATGTCTGGTATTATTGTAAACCTTCCAGTCTCCTGGGCTGGGTCCAGATATGATTAATTCATGTAATGCATTCAGAATATGGATGAAAACAAACATAAATAAATACATAAAAATCTATGGAATCCCATAAAATATCTTTAAAAGCTTTAAAGCTGTTTTCTCATAATGATTTTTTTCTTATACTCTGAGCAAAGAGTCTCCACTTCAGTAGCATTTACATACACCAAACTTTCCTATTTTATTCCTATCTACATATAAATGTTTTCACAAAGGGGTTTGTTCAGATTTCACATAAGCCTGATTTTCCCAAAAACATGGCATTTGCATATTTAAACATTTGAGAAAATCTAGAAAAAAAAAAAATATATATATATATACACACACACACACACAAGTAATCAACTAACTAAATGTTTCAACTGTAGTGTCTTGCCTTGAGACATGTTACATTAAAGAATAAGGTCCCCTGAAAACCTCATGCAAGTGCAGTGAAGGCATCTTTCTCTGCCTCTGTGAGAATACTTTTGCTTTATTTAAAATGTGGCAGCTCATAATGATGTATGTCTACCATAACCTGCATATAAATCAGTCATCTTTATATAAAGTTTATGATAACCACTGTATTATGTATTATGCTGGTCCTACCCAGCACATACACTACATTTACCATAATCTTTCCAGGTTTTACATTTTACATTTCTGCTTTTGAGCACAACACAGCAGAGTGTCATCCTACAAATGTAATGTAATGTACCACTGTAGAGCACTAACAAATCAAGTCTTCGTGGACATGACAATGCACTGACAAATTGTGCAAAACTCAAAATACAACTCTGGTAACTCTGTATTCGTAACGTTATTTTCGAAAATTTTACCCTCCAATGAAGTGTTTTAAATGATTGAATAAAGCAGTGCACAGACATTTGTCCTTCTGCAGACACAGACAAAAAGACATGGAGCTGTAATTACGTACTTACCTTGACTGTAACACTCCGGATATATTCCTAATAAATGAAAAGCCTGAAAACAAGTACGAATCCGTTAAAATATGTCAGTAAACTTAAGGTAAGAAAAAGTCACATTTGTGTGCAGTTTACTCACCACGTCCTGTCATTGCAGTCGCCATGTTGCTGTGTTACGTCGCTTTACGGCAGAAGTAGGAGAGTGAAGTGTTGGCAATTATCAAGTCAGTACGACTTGAACAAATTCAGTTTGGGTCTATGTAATTAGGTTAATTAGGTAACTAGGTTTATTAACACCAATGCTAAAACACAGAGAGTTTTTGAAAGAATAAAAAAGCTGTGTTTGTGGATTTTGAGAGACGACAAACGCTTCGCTGTTTGACCCAATGAGGATGCCGTCCTCGGCGCAGGCAGGATTTACGACACCACGCTCGCCGGCAGCGTCGTCGTTACGACAGCGCAGACGACATGTGAGAAGTTTGTATTTTCGCCCCATCAGACTTTATTTTTGAGAAACGGTGACTTTGAAAGAGTCATGCACGAAAGGTCGCTCCCCGCCTCCCCCAACTGGTACTGCTCCCGCTGCTGTGACGTCAGCAGCGCCGGGTTACTTGGGGTCGGAGCCAAAAACACCATCTACCTGATTGATGTGTCTTCTGCATCCGGATGCAGGGTTACAGGTGAGTCTGCTGCCACTGCTGGGCACTGTGATCACACACACACACCACTCTGCTGCTCATCCTTCAGTTTCTTCTGTCCTAATCAGAGTGATCACATCATCTCAGGTGTGTTGATTTAAGGTCTGCAGTTCTCTGATCTCATCTGTCTGTACTACTAACACAGCAGGTGCTGTGATTAACCTTCAATCAATCAGTTGTTCAGTCACTAAAAGCCAGTAAATATTGACAACAGAAGCCATTCATGTGAGCATCTAACCCTAATGAACAATACTGGACATTAGTCCTGAATGGATCAGTCATTTATTAGAAGTATAAACAAGAATGTGCAGGTAAAAGTTGTGTTGTTGTCCAAATAAAGGCAATCACATCCTCTCAGGTGTGATGATGATTAAGGGATCTGATTATCTGGATGAACTGGTAACAAACATCACAGGTGTAACTTCATCATTCATTAAAACTTGATTAATAAGTTGGTCAGTCAGTGCAAACACAAAAGAAATGTTGGCAACAGTAACAGACCTTATTGAGCACTTAAACTAAATAATAGTTGATATTAGTACTGGATACTTTGAATCTGTCCTAGTACTTTCTAGGATAGATTCATAATTACTTAGTAGATCAGTGAAAAGCAAAATAAATGTTTGGATTAAAGGTCTATTCAAGTTCAAATAACAGTTAAAACACTATCAGGCCCTTTATGAAGTGATTAATGAGCACTTAAACTGAATAATATTTTAGATATTAGTGCTGAAATGATGAGTTAGGTATTATGTTCATAGACAGTCATTTTGTCAGTTGATTAATTAATCAGTTGAGGTATTCATCAATCAACAATGTGCTTGTTCCAGCTTTTACAGATTTATTCAATCAAAGGTTCACAATGAAGGCAGAGATATCTGGACTTTTAAAATGAATGAATCTGCAAAAAACACATCACATACCACTCCTATAATGCAGCTGTCGTTGTTTTTATTTTTTGCATTTATAGTTCAAACCTTACACAGTTTGCCATTGTACCATATGAAAAAGCAAAGCATACAATCCTCACATTAAACAAGCTGAAACTGGGAGGGTGTTTGGTATTTTTCCTCACAATATGACTGAAAAAGTTAATGAAGCAGTAGAATTATCGCTGGGTCAGCTCTCATGTGATCATCCCAAATTTCTTCAAAGTGCTTCTATCAACCAGAGACATCAGTGACTCTACACCAGCAGCTTTCAATCCAGCTCTCTCTCTCTGTGTCTTTCAGGTGAGCTTGTGGGCCATAAAGACTTGGTGTCGGGCTTTTCATTCTGTCAGCATGCGGGCCAGAGCCACATCTGCGTCAGCTCCTCCAATGATGGCAGTATTCGCTTCTGGGACTCCGACAGCAAGGCTCTTATAAGGGAGCATGCAGCTCATCAGGTGAGTGTGCGCCATCCTGTTCTGTCATTGCAACTGAAGCAAACACGTTTTCATGACATGCCGGCGCCGCCTCCTGCAGGCTGTAGTCGGTCCTGCACCAGCAGCTGAGGTAACCTGGAGGAAGCTTCCAAGAGGAAGCAGTCTTTGTCATCAGATTTTTAGAAGTGATGATGCAGATAGATGAGACTCTCTGTCGCACGTTTTGCTCTCACATTTCTGTGCTGTTATAGCGAGAGTGGGCTGCTGGCTCTCTGTGTAGAGAGAGAGAGAGAGAGAGAGAGAGAAAAAGAGAGAGAGAGAGAGAGAAAAAGAGATAGAGAGAGAGTTAACCATCTGAACTCAACAGGATGCAGAGGACAATTGAAACAATTGTCATGGTTGGGCAGGACATTGCTTATTTATTTTCCATTATTTGCTTCAAATGATGCCTGCAAGGGATAATTTTCCTCTGGTTTGATCTGAAAAAGAGAAGCCACAGAACAGATTCAGGCCCAAATTGGATCATAAACCCAACAGTTAGTGTAAGTAATGGTGTTGCTGGCATAATATGGGTGAGCATACAACAGTCAGATATACTTTTAGCAGTGCAACAAAGCACTTTTTTTGTATTTATGATTTATCATGGCCTCTTTTAGTCAATGCTTTTAAACCAATATACTAATATGAGGCATTTGTGATTGATTTCCTTGTTTTTTCACAGAACCCCGTCGCAGCGGTGCACTGGTCTCCGGTGGATAAAAACCTGGTGGTGTCGGGGGATGAGAAGGGCATCGTAGTCTGTCACTGGTACCACACAGGAGACACCGCAAGCTTCTTCCCCGAACCAAGGACCATCTTCTGCCTCACCTGCTCCCCTCACACCTGGAGCTCGGTGGCTGTGGGGTAAGAAGAAGACAGTTCAGACTGCTGAATCACAATTTTTGTATTTTTATGGTTTTCTTAAAACAGTCTAGAACTTCAAAACTGAGCCAAAAAATAAGACTTCCAAGATAGTAACAATTACTACATGCCGTCTGTGATAGTATACTTATTTTTTATTAATTCAGCTCTAAGATTAGCAGTTAACCAGCCCTTAAGAAAGAAAATACAAACACTTAAAAGAATCCATGAAATGGAAAATGCTCTTTTAAAGGGCCACAAAGTATTTCAGATCCATCATCTGAAGCTTTGTTTCAGCGGTCACACATGGTGAAAGTAGAGAACATTTATAAACTTTACTGTTTATAAATTGCTGTTATTATTCTGTCTAAGCTACAAAGACGGGATGATCGTGCTGATTGATGTGAGTAAGAAAGGCGAGGTGATGCACCGCCTCAGAGGCCACGACGACGAGATCCACTCGCTGGCGTGGTCGCCGGTGGCCAGTGAGGACGCTCTTTACAGCAGACCTGAAGACGGTGAAGGTAGCAGACATAGTTGCATAGTTTTGCTGTGTGTGTATTAGATTTCCTACTGTATTCCCACTGTGTCTCGCTGCTGTAACAATAAAATGTCCCCATGTGGGACTAATAAAAGGTTATCTAATCTTATCTAATCTTATCTTATATATTTTTTTTCTCTATCCTATAGGTGGAGTGTCTGCAGGAGAGGAGAAGGGCTGCTATCTTGCATCTGGGAGTAAAGACCAGACAGTGAGGATCTGGAGCACAGCGAAAGGAAAAGGTAAGAAATTGACACAAGGTCTGACCAGCATCTGTGTCTTCAGGTAGATCTTTGGATTGAAGCTACAAATCGCTAAAATTTTGCACTGAATCATTATTTCTTCCTGATGTCTATCATGTCAGATTAATGAGCCCCAAAACATTAGAATTGTACTGTTACTTCTGATTATTTTTCATTTGAAAAGGTTGAAAGATGAAGATTGATGGTCTTTTGTAATTCCCTCGTGTCCTGCAGGTGTGATGACTCTGAAGCTGCCGTATGTGAAGAAAAGAGGCTCTGCAGTCGACCCCGGAGTCAAAGAGAGACTCTGGCTCCACGTCCACTGGCCGAAGGGACGACCAACACAGCTTGTGTCCAGCTGCTTCTGGTAGATGCGCGTCTTATCAATCAGACGATTATTAAAAACCTACTGACACATGATAACAGTGCTCATGCCTTTCAATCATGCTGTACAATTTAACACATAGATTTGGTGGTTTTGCATGTGCAACTCATTCATTCCAATTTTACTTATTTTCATTTCAGTATGAAAATTTCTTGAATTGTAGTTTAGAGAGTTTAGAAAAATTTGCCAGTAAGTTCTGTTTTTAGACATTTTCTGAACTTTAACTGCCTGCTGGGATCATGATCTCTTTGTTGAGTGTTAGTCTTTGATAAAGTTAAGGAAATAGGCAGGGTTTTAAATAATAAGCATCTTGAGTATAATGTTTTCTTACTTAGTCATATGTTTAGTTTTTACAAATATAATTACTCATCATATGTTTCATGATTTAGGGACAGCAGACACTCAGTGCAAGAAGGGATGATGCAAAACACAAAGATGCAAAGGGTTGAAAAATAAATATACATATGCGTGTGTGTCTGTCCCCAGTGGTGAGTTGGTGATGTGGGACTTGACCAGGACAGGGAAGCAGAGGTGGACTCTGTTTGGGACGTCTTCAGAGGGTCAGAACCACAACAGGATCATCTTCAACATGAGCTCGGTCCACCTGCAGGACAACAGAGAGCTGCTCATCAGCACCTCCATGGACAGAGACGTGGGTCACCTTTTGCTTTAACACTTGAATAGAAAAGTTTCTCTTTTGGAAACTAACACAGAATCAGCAGCTTGTTCATTGGACAGGGTTTTGGTATCTTTCCCAGTTGGAGATATTTGGGACTCCAGCCGCTCGTCTCTTGACATTCACACACACAGTTTCAGCCCTGCTTACACTGCTGTTTTTACAAATCCAGACCTGTGCATAACAGAATATATTTGACCTTTTTCAAGACAAAGTCTGCGGTTTTATGAAAGTGGGAAAGTCTGAATTGGCTGGATTTCAGTTAAGAGTAACCCAGATTAATCAACACTTCACCCCGATGCTGCTTCATCAGGTTTGAATATTTGTTGCAGCCAGCAGGAGGGAAAAAAAAACTTTAGTCTCTCCTGAACTCTGTGGAGTAAAATATGTTTGAATTAATGGGTTCATCTTATTGCTGATCACCGACTTATCAGAGGACTGCGGCATTTGTCCTGACTTGACTTTTTGTTTTCCAGATTAAATGCTGGGACCTGGACTCTCTGGACTGCTGCTGGACTCTGCCCACGCTGGGCGGTTTCGTCTACGCCCTGACCTTCTCCCCTGTGGGCGCAGGGTGTCTGGCGCTGGGCGTCGGTGACAACATGATCCGGGTGTGGAACACGTTGACCACCCAGAACCAGCACGACATCCGGTCCTTCTGGCAGGGCATCAAGTCCAAAGTCACAGCGGTAAGAGTTAAATTTGATTTTAAAACTCTGGACGACAGGATGTAACAAAGCATGTAGCCCAACTGTTCTGGGAATGATAAAAAGTTCTGATCCATTGTTTTCAACTCATAATAGAAGCAAAACCTACAAACTATTCATATTTCATATTGTATGTTAGGGTGAGGAATTTCAATGAAAGGTTTCAGGAGGTCTCAGAGCACTGAGACAAAGCTGCTCTTTAATAAAATCCTCCACTTAGCAGCTGATAAGAGCACACAGGCCTATCAGCCGCTCGCAGCCATAAATTTCAAGAGAGACATTTGTAAACTGGCTGTGATTCAGACTGCGATTTATCAGTTTAAACCTCCTTTAATTTTTCACTGGAATCTTTAAACTCCCACCATGACTGAGGTTGATGACAATGGCTGAATGATATCAGGCATCTAACGAAGACCTGATATCAGGCCGCTGCAGCATCAGTAAAGGAGGTTTGTGGAGAGGATTGTTACGATAATTACGATTAGGTCAGACTTCAGTTGTTTGTTTGGCGTCTTCCCTTATCTACAGCCGTTAGTCATTTCAAAGACTCTCACATGACAGAAAGCAAGCACTTGAGATAAGTTTAAGCTCTGAGAAACTTTGTTCAATCACTGCAGCTGGCGTGGCACCCAAAAAAAGAGGGATCCTTGTCTTTCGGGACAGATGATGGTAAAGTTGGTATCTACGATGTCTTCTCAAACAAGTAAGATTTATTATTTTAACTTTTCTTTATGGTTTGAATGAGTTTAATCTAATCATTTCCCACATTTCACACATACAGTGTAGTTTCACACCTTACCATGAACCATTTACTCTGCTGACATCAGCTCTCTCTAATGTCTACTTTTGGACTGCTAACGCTTGCAGCCCAGAGAGCTAATTAGACGTCTCTGCCAGCGAAAGCAGTGAACAAGACTGCAACATGTTAACAGTATTAACCACATCATGAAAAAAATCTTCTTTGAAAATATTTTCTGAAGAAGGAAATGCACATATTTAGCATTTGATCGGAAAACTGAATGTAAATACAACTTAATTGTCAATAACAATAGATCTCCATAGGGCATCTTTTTAGAAAGGATGTTTTTCTTTATTTTTTTATTTTTTTTATTTACTGTAATGCAAAAAAAGGGTGCCTCTTCTGGAGACCTTTTCTGGAAGTTGTGAAGTCAAACTGTTGTTTAATTTTTGCTCAGGGCCTTGTGGATTCTTCTCATAATCCCTCGAGGCCCCCCGAGTGCCATTTTCCTGCAGCAGTCTACGTCATCTATTCCTGACTGGGCATTTGTTCTGCTTCATCTCCTCCCAGGCCTCCTCAGATATCGAGCTCCTATCACAGAAAAACAGTGTACACATTGGCCTGGGGACCCCCAGTCCCCCCAATGTCATTTGGTAAGTTCCTAATGAACTCTTCGCAACTGCTGCTGTTTGCTGTGAACGCTCTGACCCAGCAAAAACACTGGCACTGGGACGCCGAGAACCACTGAGTCAGCGAAAAAGCCCAAACATCTCAGCACGCCCCTCCGTAATCAACTCGGTAATTGAATGAGCCGAGAAAACGCTTAACCGCTCGGCCCCCCGCCCCCCACTTCAGTCGCTTGTGGGGAAATCAAGACGTAGGAAGTTAATTCTACCAGCTGTCGGCAGATGACATTTTGATTAGCGTATCAGTCACTCGGCTCCGAAGCCGTAAACGCAATTGTCGCCATGCCGACAATCTGCTGATGGCTCCTAAACGAACAAAAGGGAGCATCTAACCTGTTTACCTGCGATCACATTGGTTCAGATGGTCAGGATGACTTCCTTAGACGATCAACTAAAATAAACTAAAACTCTCCTCATCTCTACATTCTGTGCACTGCCCACGCTTTCCTTAAAATTAACTGCAACAACAGTCATTTTTTACAGAATACATGTCAGTAATTAAGGGCGTCTATGCAGGAGACTTAGTATTTTGTAAATACTCAGACATTCCAGTGTCCAGTATCCCGTAATCAGTCATGTAAAACTGCACACGCTTACTCAAGGTTGAACCAGGATGATGTTCTGCAGTGAAATGAATAATTCAGTTCACACAATTTTCATGTCAGAAATTCAATAAATAACAAGTGTACTGTGTTGTTGATGAAATGTATATTTTGCCTGCTTTCAAAAAAGTTCTTAGGCAACAGTGAGACATCTGAACGCTCCATTGAAACGCAGTGTAATGAAATTCTGGTCTAAACTCTCATCAGCTGCTGAACCAAAATATTTTAAAACTCACTGTTTGTCATCCCACCACCCTGAAACCATCGTTAGTTCTGTGATTGTGTTGTGTGTGTGTGTGTGACGTTCAGGCGCTGCGGGAGGAAAGCCGTCCTACAGCCTGTACAGCTGCGCCGGTGAAGGCGTCATCCTGCAGCACGATCCGTCGAGGCTGAGCGGAGAGGCGTCGGACATCGACAAGCTCATCCGAGACACCAACAGCATCAAGGTGGGAGGGACGTCGATGTGATGATATAATACTCGCACCATTTCACCTGAAATCTGCCATCATCAATCATGTGGTTGAGTTTTAAGTGCATGCTGCCTCAGTGCAGGTTATCTACTCACTGAACCACTCAGTGTATTATTAGATGTTTTCATCCAGCACTGTCACACAATAATTCTAAGATGTTTTTCCTGCATACACCCATTTGGCCAGTTTCTGAATAAAAACCTACAGTAGGTCTTTTGTGATTCATATCCGTGATTCTGTGCAGCATTAGAAAGCAACAAGTGCTCCGTCTCAATCTACTTTTATATTTTCAAATTGACAAATGTTTTCTGTGAATGTTTTAATGTGATTAAAATCCCATCTTCATGAGATTTTGAGGACAAATGAGAAAGGAGGTGTCACCTGCACCAGTTCAGAGAGCCTTTATTCAAGCTAAAACATGTTAGCCACAGAAAAAAAAGGACAAACACACCTCCAGGTGGAGAGCAAACCCAGGAAATTCAGACTTCAGGTCATCAGTGTCAAAGCTTTAATCAAGCAGATGCTGAGGCTGGCGGTCCCGACTGTGACGGCTCACTGTATGTTTGCTGCTGAATGTAAATGGAGGTGATTTGAATGGGTTATGAACGTGAGCTCTGCTTCCCCACAGCACAAGCTGTCTCCACACACTGACCTCAGCTGGAAGCCAGATGGAAAAGTGGTTGCCATCGGCAACGAGGACGGGTGAGTGAGCGGCAGTGCCTGACCTGTGTAGTACAAGAGCATCAGCCTGCAGAGTCCTGCGAGCGACCAACTGTCCACTGACAGTGTGCAGTCTTTAGGCTACAGAGTAATGGATTTGTTTCTTTGTGAACTGTTGGACTCTAACTGGGTCACATTCTGAGTTTATGACCAGACCGACTCACAGTAAAGACACAACTTTTCTCACTGTCTGTCAGTGAACTGCCATAATTATAACTCACTTTTGGCTTTGAAATGTCTGACCTTTTAAAACACTCGTATTAAAGAGGTCAGAAATAAATTTTGAAACTGTCGGCGTTTTACAGTAACAAAGGATGGAAAAACGACATCATTTTTAGATAGTATTTGCTTTCAGTGAGGAGCCCACAGAGAAATATCACCCACCTCTGCAGTTCTCCTCTCAGTTGAACATGTTGGCTTCCTTCGAGTCATTGTTTTTGTTTACAGCCCACAAATTTCCTCTTTGGATCTCTCTCTGCTCTCTCGTCAGCGCTGTGATATGCCACTGTTGAAATGCAAAAGCTCTGCAAACCAACTGCACAGCATGAAATGACAGACACTGTAGCTAAAGCAGCCGAAGAGCCAGATCAACTAACTGTGAACTAGAGTGTAAAAAAAAAAAAAGAAGTCTGCAAGCACGAAACCAAAATATTTTGAATTCTCACAAATTTACAGCTCAGCCAAAGAGATTACTCTAAGTAAAGTAATGGAGTCAATCAAGCTGTTTTCTGTCCGTGCTTATATGTTGTCATTTATCAGCAGATGTCAGATATTTATGAAGCACCTCCTCAGTTGTATCTGGTCATACCTGTGTAATTTTTAGTTACTTTTAATTCCTAATTGAAGTCCTTATGTCTGGCCACATGCTCTCTGTTGCAGGTGCATCGACGTGTATCAGGCTCCCAGTCTGAAGCTGTTGTGCAGCATCCAGCAGCACCACAAGATCATCAACACGTTGCGCTGGCATCACGACCACAGCTCTCCGTCACAGCTGCACTGCCTCCTGGCCTCGGGCTCCAGCAATGCCATCGTCTACGTGCACGACCTCCGCTCCATCATAGGTGGGAGGAAAACGCATTATTCATTCCATCCAAGGGATTTCCCCACAAACCCCATATTATCTGCAAGAGCGAGCAATTATTTTAGCAAAGTATTGGGCGCCCAGGTCAAACAAAGTCACATCTTTTGATATGGAAAATGTTAAAAGCCGAGCAGGTGTTGATGTTGGTGTTATCCCTTCGCACAGAGAATCCTCCAGACAGCCCCGTTGTGTTGACGGAGCCGTATCGCAGGCTGTGCGGTCACACAGCTAAAATCACCGGCATGGCCTGGAGTCCACACCACGATGCCCGGCTTGTCACCGTCTCGTATGACGGCACAGCGCAGGTCAGTTCCAGGCCAGCGTCACGATAAAGCTTCTGTCAGGTGCACCAGAGTCTCTCTGAATCAACCCAGAAACAGTAGAACATCTTGAATCTGTAAACCAAATACAACAAGTACACTATTTTTGTTCTCTTATGTTCTGTGCTTTCTTTGTAATCTCTCGGATTTACCCTCTTCAAGCAAGTAAATCAGATGTTTTTTGTTGTTCAGGTGTGGGACGTGCTGCAGGAGGCGGCTGTTTCTAACTACCGGGGTCACGTTGGTTATCTGCTGTGTGTGGACTGGTCGCCCGTCGATCCAGATGTGATCTGGACTGGAGGGAAGGACTTCACCCTGCAGGAGTGGAAAGTCTCCAAACAAGAGTTCACAAAGCCCCCTAAAGGTGAACATCTGTTTCTGCAGCAGCGCCGTTGAAACGCACACAACCACATCATCCAACTTAAACATCTGAACGGGTTATCAGAGACGAGTTCTCTTCCTCTTCCTGCCTTTCGATGTGACCACAGACTGTAACTTTTACACGCTTATCTTCTCAGGGAAAAAGATGGTCGACCTGAAGGAGAAGATGAAGGCCAATCTGAAGCAGAAGAAGAAGAACAAGAAGGCGTCGGGGGCCGGGGGAGCTGCACCAATAGAGATGAACGGAGAGGCGGTGAAAGGAGGAGAGAAGCTGGTGACGGGACAGGAGCTGTCTGGTGAAGATGAGGAAGATGAAGTCAGCTCAGCGAGCAGCCCCGTACCTCCACCAGGTAAAAGAGTACACAGATCAGTAACAGTTGCCCCTGATTCAAAAAACTTTAAGAGCTCACGGCTGATTTTTAATCTGAAATTTGTTTCAGCCACTTTTGAGATCCAAAGAAAATCCTCAACTGCCTTAAAGAGCAAAGAGAAGCCAGGTACCTGCTTAAACTTTAAAAAATACATTCAGCTGAAGGTGTTTTATTAAGTTGGGTGTATGACTGTTTCTGTATGTACCTGTGTGGGTTTCCAGACTTAAGCATGCTGAAGAAGAAGAGGCCTCGCTCCATGCTGCCCGTCAGTACCTCCATGGACCATCGACCCAAAGAGGATCTGCTGCAAGACTGTGTCACTCTGGCTTTAGTCAAACACAACAACGGTGGGTCTGCTGTGGAGAGTTTGATTACATTTATTGATTTGAACAGTGATTATAATGCAGAGAAAGGGAGAAGACAAGAAGAAGAAAAACAGAAGATGAAAGGTGAAACCGGTTGAGTGGAGTTTCATCATCACTCAGAGCAGTCTGCGTCAAGTGGGAGTTATTTTAAAGAAACCGGTTTGGTTCATTTGTTTTTACACCTCAGTTACAAGCAACAAAGGGCTCATAAGCAATTGTGACATGGACATGGACTTGTTTACTGAATGCTGTGTGTGTCTGGTTTGCAGCGCCCCCTGCAGGCTGTGTCCCAGGTCAGGGAGAGCACATCCATCTGGGCCTGTTCTCTGACAGACAGGCTCTGTACCATATGTTTGAGGCAGAAGGTATGTTCTTGTTTTTTTGTTTTTCTCAGACAGGTTTCTTTATTAATCCTCTAAAGTTTTAAAAGTTGAATGAAAGTGAAAGCACTAAATCAGTTTTTTAATCGCGTGGAATAAACCTGAAATGGAGGGAAGATTTCATTAACTCTGCTGTCTGTTGTTCTTCAGAGGAGGGTCACGTGGAGGCGGGTCACTTCGACTCTGTTGTGTACCTGCGGCTGTGGAGCGGAGACCTGGAGGGAGCGCTGCAGCTCGCCACAGAGAAAGGAGAGCTGAACGACCACCTGCTCTCCATCGCTCCTATGGGTAAAGACTTGTGTTGAATTTATATTTATCCTCACCTGACACTGACATGCTCAATTTATCTGTACCTATATCTATATATATATATATATATCTATATATATGTGTGTGTGTGTGTGTGTGTGTGTGTGTGTGTGTGTGTGTGTGTGTGTATATATATATATATATATAT
>JBAJHX010000067.1:17540404-17560499 GCA_037176925.1 Amniataba percoides | reverse complement strand
TATATATATATATATATATATGTGTGTGTGTGTGTGTGTGTGTGTGTGTGTGTGTGTGTGTGTGTGTGTATATATATATGTATATATATATGTATGTGTATATGTATATATATATATATCTCAGAGGTTCAGCTGACAAACAGTTTTCCTAATTAAAAGCAGCTCAGATGTGCACCTGATTCTGGCTGCACAAATACTGACTTTAGCTTAAATCAGTCAGTCAGTTCATTCAGTCAGATGTTGGATGGAAGCACAGTCCTACCAGGGAAATCTTAAAAAGTAGAGATGATAATAAAGACTCATAGAAAGTCATCTGACATACAGAGCAGAGAAATAAAAATTCTGAGGGACAAAGTTGATTTTTTTAAAATAGTTTGTCTTTCTAGGTGAAATTTTGACTAAGCATCAAATAGAAAAAATAGTATTTTCTTCTAGGTGTCAAATTTATTTATTTTTTACCAAACTGTATACATTTCAGAAATACAACTTGGACTCAGTAGTTGTGCATCAGTTGTGATCATTTGGCAGTGGACCTGTGTTGATGTTGAATGTTGATGAAATCAACACGACAAAGCTTCCAGCTTGATATTTGTGTCTTTACCCCTCCAGCTGGTTTCGAGGTGTGGAGACGGACAGTGGAGGCCTTCGTCAAGCAGCTGTGTCTGCAGGAGCAGTACCTGAAGGCAGCGTCCCACCTGCTGTCAATCAACAAGCTGTACGAGGCCGTGGAGCTGCTGCGCTCCCACAAGCTCTACAGGTTTTTTTTTTTTCATCTCTTACTTAGTTGATGAGGCATAATTCATGATTTACTTCCGTTATCTTGACTATCTGTGGATGCATCTGTTTCAGTGCTGTCTCCAGGTGATATTTGTTCCTACGCTAACAGAACAGATGTTTGTGTGTGTTTTATCTTAGGGAGGCCATAGCTCTGGTCAAAGCCCGGCTGCCAGCAGACGAGCCTGTCCTGAATGAGCTGTACACCTGCTGGGCCGCCGTGCTGGAGAAGGACGGACATTTCTCTGCGGCCGCTAAATGGTAAGAACGGGAAGAATTCATGAAATCGTCTCTCAAATAGCTCCTCTTCTCGTCCTTCTGTCGTGGCTAAACAAACACTAAATATCTATTTAAATCTCATTAACATTTAAACATATTTAAACGTGCCCTCTCCTCTTTGTTTACGTCGTCTCACAGTTACCTGGCTGCTGGAGCCAGTTTCGACGCCGCTAAAGTCATCGCCAGGAAAAATGACATCTCCTCGGTGAGGGCGGCGGCGACTCTAGCGAGAATCTCAGGAGAGGCCGCTCTGGCTCAGTCGCTCGCGCTGCGGTGTGCTAAAGACCTGGCTGCTGCTGAGGACTGGGTCGGAGCCCAGGAGGTCCTGAGCTCACAGGAGAGCCTGCTGGTCAGTGGAAGAAACACCACAAACACATAAAAACCATCTCTGCAACACAAATAATGTTGACCTTTACTGTATTTGTGCACCAACAACGCCCATTCATTGAAGTGAAGTATAATTTCAACCCCCTGCAGGGCCACAGGCTGCACCTCTGTGCCGCCGAGCTGCTGGCTGTGATGCTGGCCGACTCTCAGTCCTGCGTCTCCAGTCACCCGTGGGCGTCGCCGGGTGAGCGCCACATGCGCATCCAGGACCAAGTGCGAGACGTGTGGGAGAAGCACTTTGGTGTTTCACAAACGTCAGAGGGACACCGCACCGCTGCAGCTCTCCTGCAGGAGCTGAAGTCTGTGGAGAGTCCGACACACTCCGCCAACATTCCTCTCAGACAGGTGCAGAGGCCTCAAACTGCTCCCTTGACTTCATGCAGCATGTTTTCAGACATACGCTGCTTAAGAAGGGCTGAGAGGTGTCTTAAAAAACAGCAAACATGATTCATTTGGTTAAAATGACATTGTCCCGATTCCTTTTCCTTTATCTGATTTTTGTCCTTTTGTCTGTCTGTCTCTGTTGGTGCTCACCTCTCACTCGTCCTCAGGTTCAGCTGTATTCTTCCCTCCATCTGACCCGTGCCGTGTTGAGCTGGTTGTTGGACGATGACGGACAGCTGATAAAGGAGCTGTGGCAGGCGGTGGCCTGGCTCAGAGATGCCGGTCACTTCTCCGTCTCTGCGGAGCTCTGCAGGCTGCTGTTCCCTGACGGTCCGTCTGTCTAATCCATCAATCCATTAACAGAGATTTGACATAATTCATTTTTAAATGCACATTTGGCGTTAATCAGAGACAGACATTAACTAACTAGCTAGTCAATGAAGTGTAAAATGTAATGTGTTAATTAAACTGTATTTAAAGTCATCAAGCTTTAAGCATTAATCTGAAAGATTTGGCGACACCCTGTGGTGTCTGGTCATATCACATAGAGTCAAATAAACACTGTGGTATAATATTAATAACAGTTTAATTGATAATGATACAAATTATTGGTTTCAGCTACAATGTATTAATTCTGTATTCTGAACTCATCTCATACTCTTTTCTCTTTCTTTCTCTTTCATCAGCTGATGCCAGTGTCTGTTCCAAGAAACATCCCAAAACACTTCATCACACAGAAGAAGAAGCCAAAGCTGCTGCCAACAGTCTGCAGGCTTTCGTCTGTTACCACCATCTGTACGAACTCTGGTGGAGCAGCTCCCTCCAGATCCGGAGCAGATCTTCCCTCCCAGCAGCTGACTGCGGTCCTGAAGACGAGCCGAAGGACAAAGTGGTGAACGGAGGCGTGTCGGAGGCAGAGGAGAGTGTCTGCCCGGCGACCAGAGCGTCTGATAAACTGGACTTTGATGCTTCTCTGCTCCTGTCCGAGCGTCACGCCGCCTATCAGGCCACTCAGAGGTCAGTGAGAGAGATCCAGGAGCGGCTGTCGGCCATCGTGCTGCAGCACAGCAGAGCCCAGGAAGGGCAGCTCCGCTCTGGGGAGAACGAGGTCGACACGTCCAGGCAGATCACCAAAGAGTCATCAGACAGCCAGACGTCCGCTGATGCTGAGCGGTGAGAGATCTGTTACGGATCACTGACGATCATTTGTTTGTTCTATTCAAATTTCTGAGGTTAAAATATTCTATTTGGACTATCAAAAGATTTCTCTCCAACTTTATCTTTATCTGACAGCTCAGATGTGCACAAGTACCTTAAAGTTGTACTTACACTCTTCTCTCACTGTTCATTCCTGGGCATATACTGAGGCCACACACTGCATGTAAAAGACTTTAACTAACACATTGCAAGTAGATACATCTGGAATGTGAAGCTCAATAATACCAAATTTGTGGGTTATTTCAGGGGTTTAAGAAAGTGTTTGTTATATAGTGACTCCTGTAGTTGATTTTCCATTTATGTGACTGTGTTGTGCCTCCATCAGGCCCGAGGAGCAGGAGACTCTGCTGTCTTTGTCTTCCAAGATGTCTGAACACCAAAAACAGCTGGCTGATGTGCCTGAAACGATCAAGGTACAGTTCCCCACACAACATACAGTGTGAGATTATAGGGAAAAAATCCAATGTATGCAAGCTGAAGGTACTGGAGTCAGCTGAGAGAAAGTCAGTGGTGCAGAATCAATTTACAATACAAAATAAAATGTTAATTTTTGATTGTGAATCATTCATGCTAATGAGTAATTAACATCTGTTTATGTTTAATCTCAGATGTATCCTCATCCAGACGTTGTTGAATGCTGCTTTGTTCTCCTGCACCTCAGCAAATCTTCACCATGTGTCTCTGAGTCCCTCCAGCGAGATGCAAAAGATCTGCTCCACAAATACGGGACAACTCCCTCCGTCCTGAAGGCCTCCCGGCAATTCCTCACCTGAATCATTCATTAGCAGACTGAAAAAAAGCACTTACACTGTACAGCTTTTTGTTGAATAAAAAAGTCTTTACATACAAGATGATGTTTGAACGTCCTGATTCCACCTCCATCCACATGAAAAACCCAAAGGAGCTGGAAAAAGTTTGGGTGTCAGTCGAGTGACGCATCATTTGTTGCTATGTAGGATAGCAGTTGTTTCTCTTAATGCTCTGCACAAATACAGGCCTATTTAAAATAAGAATTATTCAGTGAACATATGGAAAAGTGTATTTTAACTGGATGTGAGTTTTAAAGTTAAAATCCTGCTGAATGTCATCACATCAATATAATCTGTAAAGTAATTCCACTGAAAACTGTAGACTAAGTAGAAAAATGTGTACGCTTCTGTTTGGACAGAAAATCCCCTTTGGAGTAAGAAACTTTGTTAAACTGTTACAAGCTGTTTGAGCTATTTTAGTAATTATATCAAGCAAAACTGTCAAATACATAAAATCTTTGCATTGTTAAATTTTGGTCAGACAAAACATAACTTGTGACTAACTGATCATTTTTCTTATAACTGACTTATCTAATGGTTTTATCTCTAGTCGTTGGCCTATTTGTAATGTTTGGTATTTTGGTAAGTATTTTCCAGGCAAGAACAAATGTTTGTTATAAGTTTCCAATGATCTGAAAATGCTGAAAAGAAGCTGTGTCTGTGTGTGGCTAATAAGAAAGATTGAATGCTTAACATTTACATTCAAAATACAAAACAATTTAATATACAACTGTTTAAAACAATGTAGAATGTAAAAACAACAGTAACCACAACATCTGTAAACCTGACGTTGGACAGTTTGGTTTGGTGGGTGAATGTACAGAATGACAGTAGTTTGCCCATTGAAACACATGCATAACCAAGCACAGTTATACACCTTGACGCCCACTGTTAAAAGTTTCTGAAAGTGGAAAAGAGCTAAAACATTTTTATTTTCATCAAAATTATACATTTTAATTTACAGGCCCTTCCAACGTTAACTTAAAAAAAAATGAAATCCCTGCAACAAGAGATGAGTCCCGCTGATGAGGAGGATAGTCTGAACTGAAGAATCTGTTTCTGTCAAAGTTTGGTCTGAAATGGCAGCATGATACGAGAGTTGGTCCCATGCTGGAAACGAAGGGTGTCACTATAATGCTGTAAAAAAAAAAAAGATTTAAAAAAGTGTTGTGATTATATGGCCGTATACTCAGTAAAAGCGACTAAAAAGAAACAAGTGAGCCAGTGAAGGATGCACTGACACTGTGAGTCCATTTTACAGTCACTCAGGAAAATCTAAAGAAATATTTAGTCTTGTTCAGGCGGGGTCGAGTGTTGAGGGAGGTCAGAGGGGGAAAATCTGCTGGTTGGTTGGGTTTTAAAACAAGTGCATGTTCCACTTGAAGATTCGGACGCTCAGTCAGTGCTTGTTGTTCGTCTCCTCCTGGCCCGAACTGGAGATGCCGTTCTGTGGTTGGGTGGAACCCGAGCCCAGGCCGTACAATCTCCCACAATACTTTGCATCGTCTATGTTGTCTTCGAAGAAAAGCTGAAGAAAGACGAGAGAGAGATTTCAGTTCGATGGCTGCTTAGTTACTCTAACACACCTGCTATGCTCTCATGTTGTATGTTTACAAATCACACACAACTGGAGGGGGACATGTAACGTGCTAACAGAAAGTTAGTAAAGCAGCAGTCTCAGCATAAAATAATAAAACTATGGATATTTATGTGGCTGTACCTCTTTCATCCTGAAGAAAGCCATGCCGGTGAGCAGCGAGTCTGATCCAGCCTGATGTTGCCGTCCAATCCTCTTCAGCTCCAGCTGATCTGCAACTTCCTGCAGCCCTCCCTACACAAAACACACATGTAAGGCAGACGTCTCGAGAATTGCTTTGATGTAATTTGACAGATTCTGCATCCTGATTTTCTGTGTCCTCTGTAAAATCAGAGGACAAAACACCATGGACATAATGATTCACTAGGGTCCCAAAATTGCTCTGCCCACCTCCTGTGTGCCTGCTCCCAGGCTACAGTACCTTTAGGTTCTTGCAGCTCTTCATCAAGTACTTGACGTCATAGATGGCGGGGAAGAACAGGTTGAGGATCTGAAAGAAGTCGTGTTCCTCCTCGGGGAGCCGTGCGTCTGTCAGGAGCTTCACTAGATAGCCGAAGTCATAGCCGCTGAGAATAAAACAACAGGAGAATTCAGGCCAGGTTGGACTAAGTTACACTGATGTTACTGGATTCAGAATAAAAATCTGTCACTGTTCTAATTGAAGCCAATTATTATTATTATTAATCAGGAGTCTGAAATTCAACAATTCTAAGTGTTTTTTCTAATAAAATAAGAATTTTAATAAGATACTATTGAGGATTAAATTGGGTTGTGTAGGAAAGTACGTGCTACGGCGTTGACTGCATGTGTTGATTTATTTAACCTAGCCTTACTAGATTTCTTGCTAGAAAAAGGAAAACATGGGTACTGTATGTTTTATAAAATCTGAAAAGAATTAATGGTCATCTGATCTGGGGGCAATGATGTTGCTGAATCAGAAGAAAGAACCGACCTGTGGAAGGAGAGCCACTTGACGTTTTCACACAGCACCAGACCAGACGTCATGAGGAGCTCAGCGAAGTAGAGCGTGTCGATTCCCTCTTCTTCATGTTTTTTAAACTGGAGGCCGGAGTTCTGTAGCAGGTCTATGGAGTCCTGTGAGTACATGTCTTCTCTGTGAGGGGAAACAAAAACAAAAGACAGTCAGCTGGTGCTATCAAAGCAATATATCATATATATATATATATATAGCAATATATTTATGCTAAAAAAAAACACTTAGCTACAAAGCAACATAGAAGTGTAACAGTGTGCATACGTGAGGTTGAACTTGAAGTTGAACTGCCACGTTGTCGTGCCAGGAGGATAGTCTCCATCCTCGTTCATGAACGTGAGGCCGAGCTGGATGATCTTCAGGAGGTCGACATTGCACCTCAACAGCTGGTACTGGTAGTCCACTGTGCTGCGAAACTCTCCAATCGGCCGGACAACCACTCCGGGGAATTCTGTGTCCTGATGAAAAATACAAACATTGAGAGAAAACTCTTTCAATGTATACAATACTAAGTATTTTAGGACATTTTTGGTTCTCACATCGCCTTAACCCAGCTGAGCAATGTTGTCTTTTGTTTTTATAGATCAACTTTTTAACATAATAAAATACATAACATAGGTTATTCTGATAGTCCGCGAGCCTTTCAGTGCAACATCTTTGCATCAGACAGTAGGTGACTCTATTTATCTCAACATAACTCAAAATGAGGTGAAAGTGATTCTCTGTAAAGTCAAACGTATTACTCCTTTTTACACCACCAACCCCAGAAAACTGCCTTACCATGGCAATGTAATTGTAGCTTTGAATAATCTGCCGGATCTTCCTCATTTCCTCCTCCACATTGCTCGCCCAGACCTCACAGATTATCTGGCTGGAATCTGTAAGTGCGGCTGGCATGTTGGCAGGTCAGGAAGAGCTACGAAACCCCAACAATCCTGCAGTGCTCGTTACGGGGCCGAAGGGAAGGCAGTGAAACGAAGAAAGACGACACTGAAAGAGGACAAAAGCAGGGACTCAATAAATGTGTTCTAACAACAACACTGGGGTAAAGATAATATTAAATAAACAATTAGGATCAATGCACCAACAACTGAGAGAACACAGAGCAGAAGTTAACTTGTTTTGTTCATAACCCAAAGCTATTCATTTTACTGTCTAACTTATGAAAACAGAAAACACTGACATCTGAGAAACACATCAGAGAATTTGGACACTCTAATGAATTAATATCATAGTTAACATCAATTCGGTTAACCATTGAAGCTCTTAAATTGCCACATACATAAAATGAATATTAAATGTTTTTATGACTGATTAAAGTTGTTGATACATGCGTTGCATTAACAAGTCTTCATGTAAAAAAGGCAGCATGAAACTTTCCAAGTTTACATAAGTCACGTTGATCTAAGTTTTACAACCTTAAAACACACAGATTTTGATTTTGAGTGTGTGTGAAAGCTTCTTCTACATTCATTGCATGGTGCATTACTGCATTTTTACTGATGCACTACACTGGATACCACCTAATGTCGTCTTAATGCAGCAGCCCTGCAATAAAACAAAAACATTTATGAGTTTTCATATATTTTAAGAGGTTTCAATTTCATTTAAAGAGAATTTTAGGGGCTGTAATGTGCAATATTACTGTATAATAACACTGAGAGGTGTCTTAATATTCAGCCACTACCTTCGTAGGTACAAGTTGTGTTTTCCTGTTTAAATAAACGAGTCAAAACAAAGGTAAGAGAGATAACTGGCTCTGTGTTACCATGACATCCAGATGAATTAGCCTCACGTAGCTGCTGCTTGTTTATAACATCAAGCTAACACATATCTGACAGAAGAAAACACTGCATGTGAACAAACAATGCTCTTACGTGATCGTATTAGGAGGAATCTGGCAACGCTTGGGAGGTTTAGTGAGTGAAACAATACTATTACGACAAATTTAAAGATTATAAAGCGCCAGCCGAGCGATTAGCATTAGAGGCTAACATTCAGAGCTAATCCTCGCGTTATCTACACAGCTAACGTCACCGGAGCACAAAGAGGCAGAAACGGCTCTGGTTTTCACTTCTCGGGGTCCCTCAGCAATCACATATACTGAGTAAATGTCGTCTTAGCACTTCAGAAAGCGTGAAAGTATAAAAACACAACGAGTACCTCAGGATTTCCTCGACGTAGCCAGCCTAGCTAAAGTCGATAGCGCCACTCTCTCCTTCTTCTTCGTTTTCTATTCCCACCTCACTGCACTTCTTCTTCTTCTTTGTGTTTATGGGTAGTGAACGTTCACAGCGCCACCTGCAGGATTGTGCTCCTAACGACATGAGGTCAAATACATTTAAATTGAATATAAGTAAGTTTAATTGGAGATGTATCAATGTAAAATTAATGTTCACGGTCCTGTTGTTTATTTGTTCAGCATAATATAATCTGTACAATCTGTACTTAATTCAGAAAACTAGAAATAGACTAGGGTTAAAAAATTGCATTTAGAAAACTAAATAAATCAACAGAAATACACATTAAAGAGTATATACTCACAAAATAGTTATTGAAACTATTCAGTGGTAGAATGTAAGAAGTACTGTAAAATGCAAATAATCAAAAAGAATATAGACAATAAGAATAATGAAAAGCAATTATAAATAAACAGTTAATATAATTTACAAATTTACATCTTTTTGGTACTCAGACTTTTTGGAAATTTAAATTTATATCTTGAGTTAGCAGAACAGATATGACTTTCACAGCACTGAACACAGGATATTGACAGGATATTAAAACTGCACCATATAACATACATTAGATTACACATGGATGAATTGTCAGTTTCAGTGTGTGTGGTCTCCTGGGAGCTGATTGTAGAGCCTCACAGCAGCAGGGAGGAAAGAACCTGCAGTATTTCTCATTCACACACCGCGGGTGAGGCAGCCTGTCGCTGAAGAAGCTGCTGTCAGAGTGTCCAGAGATAATCGCTCATCCATTGCTCTTTTCTCCAACCACCTCCACATAAGAGTATATTTTGGAGAAAACAAAATATGTATGAAGTGAAAAAGAGAGTAGCTCAGATCATAACACCACATCATTAAAAATCTGGAGCATCTATGCAGAAGCATTTAGAAATGTATAGCAATCCTGACTCAGTATGCATTCATCTCAAACTGGGAGGGGTCTTCTCAGATAATCAGATTTACATTGACAGTCTGACATATACAGTCTCTCTGTCTTTACTTCAGTCTGACTTGGTATAACATTTTGCTTTTTTACTTTGGGTAATACAAGAAAAAAGGATAAAAGTATCCTGGTCTTAAAAATGTACTTTATATTTTGCTTGTAAGTATACATGTTGTGTTGTCAGATAGAGATGTGAAATAATTCATGTTGTTAACAAACAAAGACAGTATTGATCCATCAACTTTTGGCCATCCTCTATCTGGATCTGCTGCTGTATGCAATTTTGCAGAGGCGGGGAAAAAAATTATTGTTTGAAATGTACAATTCTAGAGTCACAAGTCCTGAACTTTGTGTATCAAGTCCGAAATAAGTCTTGAACCCAATACAACGCATTTTAATAACAAATAGTTAGTTCATTTACAGGAGTAATGAATGATTTAAAAAAATATTTATTACTTTTAAATAAATCAATGAAAAACGATCAGGTATTCCACAGTTACAATCTTAGATTTCTGAGCTGCATGTTTTATTGTATTTGTTGACCACAGTCTTAACATCTTAATCTGCAGTAAATCATGTTATATTTGGCTGCTGAAGTCAGGTCATCCATACTGTCAGCTGAAGTCACATCAAATCGTCTGTGTTAAAGTCCAAGTCGAGCCTTTTCATAGTCTGTCTGATAAATCCTGTGACTCCAGTCCTGTTTTTTTACTCTGTACAAACACAAGCTATTTTTATTTTCATCAGATTTTTTTTTATGAAAAGACAATTTTGTGCATGAAGACTCAAACATATTAGTCTGCTCCTAAATACATTTTTTTTGCTTATATAATACATAGATTACAAATTGTATGAAATCAGACCAAATCAAAAAAATCTTCAGTTCATGCTCAGTCAAGAGAAAAGTTGACTAGATTGGTCCATCTTCTGTTTGCAGTCTCCATTTTCGCTGAATAAACACTGTTCACCCACCAAAACACAAAACTACATTTAAAAAGTCCCAAACATTTTATTTTCTTAGCGTCATTTCACCTTATTGTTTATACTAAAATCATCATCAGCATTTCCTCATCTGTATATAATGCAGTCTCTTCAATATACAAGTAAGCATGACTAAAAGATCACAATGGCTTTGTTATGTCTGTGTTAAAGAATTTCTAATATCCTATTATATTAAAATATCTCATATATAGAGTCTGTATTTGAACAGAGGTTTAATAATAAAAAGTGAGTTCCCATACAAGGCAATTATAGAATTTAATCAGATTGGGAGTCTCATAAATTATTAGATTATCAGAAAAAAAAAAAAGAGGATAGATAACAAACAGAACAGTGATGTCATCAGAGGTGTTCTGAGTGTCCGCAGACAGAAAAGATGACAGAGAGTTTCTGAAGGACAGATCAGACCGATGAAAACGACTTTCCACACATTCAAGGCGGCGATGACGGCAAAGTCGATCTAAACGCCTTTTAACATTTTCTGCCTTTTTACTTGTTTTTTTTCCTTTTTTTTTTTTTTTAAAGGACAGATCCCGCGGGTTTGTTCGACACAATTATAATAACCAAGAAAAAAAAAAAAGAAAAAGCACACGTTCTGTCCTTCAGGTACGATATTGAGAGTGCTGTCAGAGTTCAGGCGGTCTGGATACAAACACTCCTGGTGAAACCCAATAACAGTCTTTGAGCGCACACATATTAGACATCCGCATCATTCTAGTTTTGAGCATACACACACGCACACACACATACATACATACATTTGACTTGATTTAGTAAAGACGACTGTGCTCTCTTGACAAAAAACACTTCACACGTCAGTTTGCCTGGACTGTATCTGAACGATACCTCATCGAGATAGCATTGTTCTATGAGAAAAAACACTGATTCATTCAATCACTGACATACATAATCACAATCGTGGATTTCTTGCTTTTCTTTTTTTCTTTTTCTTCCAACATGTTGCTTCAGCTGGGTTAAAAGTGCCAAAAGAGCGTCGGAATAGTTTCGTTGTCAATCTCTGTCCTCGCCATGTCCGTCATGTGGTTTGATTTCAGTTCAACTCAGGAGCTTTTTTTCCTCCAAAAGAAGATTGGGGGGGTACGACAGCCGTAGATGGAGCAAGAGGCGTTCCTTCAGTCCACCGATCCACTGCTTTCACACACACACACACGCACGCACCATAACACACATACAGACACACGTGCAGCGATGCGTGTCCTCGCTTCAGTGTTCCCTCGTCCCCGCTGAAGTTTATTTGGAGATTTGCTGTTGGAGGTGGAGCAGGAACTCGTAGTAGGACAGGGCCGACTCTGTCCGGTCCTCGATCATGTTTTGCATAAAGCTGGCTTTCCGCTGGCTCTCGTCCCTGAAGGAGACAAATGATGAAGAGTGAGAAAAGACATTTTGAGGTTTTGTTTTATTAGAATACCTTTGAAAATCTTTGTATATTCATATTTTCCCCTCATCAAACCTATTAGTAGTTAGTTTTCTTACAGATTTTGTTTTAAAGATGCATGAATTATTTTCCACTTAAACAAAACCTCATAAGTGATGCTCAGTTTATGGAAATTAAAAAAAAAATCGTTTTTCACTGACTGTAAGTTGATCAGTCTCCTTGACCTAACCATGAATGAGTATATTTCCTGCCACTTGTTTGAATTTGCCCACGTTCCTTCTTTACTCTCGTAAATAATTTGATGTTTGATGCCCACCTGATGACATGCAAGGAGGGGAAGAACGGCCTCTGATCCCTCAGCCAACCGATGAAAGCTCTGGTTCTCTGCGACTCGGCAGTGTCCAGCTCTGGGAGCATGTACTGTAGGGAGGGGGGGGTGGGAGGAGAGCGACAGTCAGTCAGTCAGTCAGTCAGGTTTCATCGTTCAGGAAGGATGGATGCAGTGAGTGAAACTGAGACAGTGACCAATGTGGTTTCCGCAAGACAATATGTTGGAAAATACCAGTGCATAGAAACATGTTTGAGGCTCAAAGAAAAAGTGTAAAATGACCACAGCAGGACAAAAAGAGTGTTTCGTGAGTGTGACTGCTCAAGTTTCCTACCAGGTTATCAGGCACGGCAGCGTAGTTGGGAACTCCCAGGACTTGTGTGAGGAAGTTGGGGTGGCAGTTACGTCCGATCCACAGATACATGACCTTTTAGAGAATACAATGCAATCTTTTTAATATCACAGTCTCAAAAAGCATGACTGAATAATGGCTTTGTTAAAGAATTTTCAATATCCAATATAATATATAATTGCCAGAATTGACAGAATAAGGCACGTTATCTACAGCACATGGAAATAGAAAATATTATAGTGATAATAGGTATCGCTGATGCTTTTATTACCACCCTGTTCTCATATTAGAGCCCACAGGTAGCTGGATCTTTCCTCAGATTTAGTGGGGATTGAGACATCAGTCTTGTGTAATTCTGTTGTGCTTGTTTTGAGCGCTGAAAGCCTCGTACCGTTCCGGCATCCATGAGGAAAGCTCCCTCCCTGCTGAGCTTCTCCACGGACAGCTGCAGGATTCTGGGCTGAGGGATGGTCCGCTCGTTGATATTCAAAGCTCCCTGTGGATGCAGGAAACGGAGGAAGAGAGAAGATTGCTTAGTAACAGGGAGACACTTGAAACAGCTGTGAAAAATATTGGGGCGATTGTTCAGCCAACTGGCAAAAAGAAAACACCTGAGTGGATATAGTGTTAGCTGTTTCGACACCAAAATTTTACAACAAAAACAAACAAACAAAACAAAACAAAAAAAAGGCACTGAGGGGAAATTTCATCGTCCTCACCTCGTCTGTCAGGTCGTCGATTCGGTACAGAGCAGGGTGAATCATCAGCATGGAATAGGCCAGCGGCTGGTATTTCAGCTGACACATGGCGAACACCCGGTCGTCCAGCCTGGTGCTGGTGCCCGTCCTGAAGGCTTTCTGCAGGGCACGCACACAAACACAACACTGCTTCAACAAAGGCTCGAGCCTGGAGAGGAAAGCTGTTTTTCTACAGTGCCAGGAAAGTGTTCTGTGTGTATTTAACATTTAAGTGACTAAAAACAAAGACTGCCACAGCTGACCTGTTTGAGCAGGGCCAGGATGTAGAGGGGGAAGAGCCTTAGGCAGGCCGGCGACAGCAGACCGGGCTGCTGGATGGTCAACACGGACTGCCGGTACGACGACAGCGAGTCAATGGCGGCGTTGGTCATCGCGTCCCTGGCGTCACTCAGGCTGGCCGTCACAGAGCGGTCCACAGCTGGAGAAAGAGAGAAGAGAGGCAACATGTAGGAGTTTAAAAATGTGTGACTCTGGAGGTCTTAGGTAGCAGTAACAAAACTGTCACGTACAGATATTTTGTTTTACTCACACACACAGCTCTAATTTTTCTAAATGAACAAACTGCGCATATAACTGCTCTCGAGGCTTTCATGAATGAATGAATGATGGATGGATCTAACCATGTTGTGTAAAGGGGGTTGCAAAATAATCTGTGATGGTGTAAACTGCAGGACTCCCAACCTTGATGCCATTTAAGCACCAAAAATGTGTCCGTTACATCAGCATGGTGTGAGAGGAGCTTGAAAGTTTATTCTTGACCTTGGAGTTTGACAAAATGTGGATCACTTTAATACAAATGCAACTTTGTTCCTGTGCACACTTCTAAGCAGTTTAGAGCAGCTGTGGGCTATCAGATGAAGTAAAGCTCAAACAGCCAGTCGGTGGCACATTTTGAAGAAAGCAAAATGTCAGCGTCTGTTCTCGAAGTGACTGCGTGATGAGCCGAGACGGCTCTGATTGCTCGGTACACAGCGGTTGCTAGGCAACCGCAGCTGTCGCCACTCATCTCCATCTGTCAGCACTAATAAGAGTGGAGTCGATGAAAATGATTCAGTATGCAGTCAATCAAAAGACTATTTATTGGAAGAAAGAGGGGTAATTTTTGAGTGATGCTTCATACAAATCCAAGCTTATCCATTTTAGACACACATTTGTACAAACAACTGCTTTTCTTTTTATTCCTGATTAAAGTCACAATAAATAGGGATCTAAACAGCTATAACCTAAATAAATATGAGTTACAGCAAACGTCCGGAAATAACTTGGGCAAAGAACGTAGAATGTGAATGTATGAGCGTGATTTTAGGGCAAAAGTACTTTAAACTGTTTAATATACAACTTCCAGAAAACGTGTGATGTGGAAATGTGATGTGTGTGAGGAGGGAGTCCTGCATATTCATAGACTTTAAACTTTTATAAGAGAAAGGTGTTGATGTTACTTTAACTGGATAATTAAATGTTTTTGTAGAAATAAATCAGATACAAATTCTAATTTTAAGCACACTATCTTCATAGGTCCTAAAGCATGTCTGATCGGGATCTTCAGAGGGTGTTAAATCATGCAGTACGCACCCATACAAGCCAGAAGTCCAGAGATGGCCTGAACGTCAGCCCCTGCAAAGATGTCTGACAGAGAATTGGCCACTGGGAGGCACAAGGTGTGAACACGGATCCTCCTCTCTCCTACAAGACACACAGATGAGTTATTCCAATTTTCACAATGGACTTGAGAAAACAAAAGAAAACAACCACGTGTCTGTTTGCGTGTACCTTTGCTGGACGTGTAAAGCAGCGCGGCCTGGAAAGAGACGACCTGCATGTCGTCCAAGTTTTCCTCGATGGACATCTGAACGGCAAAGCCGGCGTCTGGGTTGACGTTGGGAAGGGACAGCAGATCCGTGGAGCGCACAAAAAAGTTTCCGTGGAACGTGTGGATGGAGAGACCTGAAGGGAGACCGAGAGACATGAAGATCAGTCAAAGTGGATTGATAACTGTCACGCTCAGCTTCAACAGAATAGGCCCAAACAACAGGCACAATCTGCCTGCATTCAGGGGCTGTAGAAACTGTATTACTATTCTGCAAATGATGCATCAAAATAACCGTAATAATTTTTTTGCATGAATAAATTGTGAAAGTTTATCAAAAGGAGCGAGAAAAAAAGTCTAATTCTTCAAAGTCACACAAACGGACCTTTGGTACAGCGTATCCTCATGACGGCCTCGAAGCCGATCTTCCTGGTTAGGTATCGCTTCAGATCCTTCTGGAAACACTCCACCTGCGCAGGGTTGTGCTGGTGGTGGTAAGATGGATAGTAATAAATGCTTCCCGCAGAATACCTGGATATGCAGCCTGGACGAGTGAGAGAGAGAGAGAGAGATGGCACACAGAAGGTGAGATGAAGCGACAATCGGATACTGACTGTCTTATTTTTGGCAGAGTAATAACAGATTCACACTCCCCGCCAGCTTCTCCTCCTGTGCCTGCAATCTGACTGTGCATGTTTTAAAATCTCAAAATGAGTTGATATTTTTGAACAACAGGTACATCCACTAGATTTTGTATCCAAAGAGGGTTTTTATTCATTATTAATTATTATTAGTTCGGCTGGTCCGCAACTTACCTAGCGATGAGAGGTCGCAGTATTGAGAGCTGAGCAGGAACAGGTCAACCGCCACCTGCTGGCCTGAACAGTCCAGAGCCAGCTTCTTGTAGAAGTCTGTTGCTGGGGATAAGTGCTGGATATCCTTGAAAAAAAAAACAAAAACAAAACAGGAACTCAACATCAGAACGTCACACAACTAACCAAACTTTGAAAAAATCAAGATGTTTTTCAGGGTTATCGTTGAAAGGGAAGGTTTTTGATGCTTTAATTGTGTGACTTTATGAATTCTGCAGTATTTGTCTATGGGGCTTTTCAGTACAGTTAAAAGCATAGTGTGAAATGAGCAATCAGAACAATAATCTTGTTTGTTCTTGCATTATGACCGATTTATAATGCTCTGTTATTCCCTGACTTCCCTGGAGAATTCTGACTTCGCTCATCCGATAAAATCCTCAAAATTCAGTGAGTCATGGTTGATGATTAACCTGCCACGAGTGAAACCACAAATGGGTTTATTTCTCGTAGCACTGCAGCATCTGATCATCACTCGTGGTTTCAGACAGATTAGACAAACATATCTGAGGTGTTTTCAAAGTGAATTATTCTCTATAAGTTTAAGTAAAAAACACATCAACAGCTCCAGTCTAATCCTACTGTATGATATCGACTTTACACTCATGTCTTACCTTGGCCGATGCCCGCTGGTTGGGGTCCTCTCTGGACTGTAGCGCCCCCACCCCGAGGTTAGGAAGCTGCGTCTGAAAGACAGACATGCGCCCTCCGGTGGGCGACAGCAGCTTGAACGCTGCCTGCAGAGCTGAACCCAGGGCGGACTGGGTCTCCATCGTCTTTTCGAATAAAGTTGGCAGGCTCTTCAGCAGATCCTGCACAAGCTGAAAAGCAAATATAGGAATTGAGTCGTGTGTTTGTGACTCCCAACGGAAATACTTTTATTCTATTTTTTCTCATTTTATCTCTCTTCTGTCTGCAAGAAATAACAAAAGAAGACATTTTTGACTGTTATTCACATAATATTTAGGTTTACAACATAGCTGAAAACAAGGTCTTACCTCTTTGCATTCATTGAGGTTTACTAGAAGGCTGTCTGGTGTTGGTAAAAAGATATCTGTGGAGCACAAACGTTTATTCAAACAGAGCAACTAACTTGACATGAATAATTAAAGAGATTTGAAAAATTAAAAGTCATCTCTGACATTTAGACATTTTGATCCAGCTAAATGTTTGAGGAGATTTTGCTTAAAGCCAAAAGCAAAAGTCATCAACATTTACAGTTACTGACAGAGAGTCTGTAATCTCTTGATATCTTATTTTTGTACATTTATCCGTTCTAAATTTTGCATGTCTTTGCCTTCATCTGCCTCTCACCTTCGATGTCGGACACGATGAGCATCTGAGGCTGGGAAAGTCCCTCCTGAAGGTTGTAGAAGTGGATGGTGCTGTCAAAGGTGATGAAGCCTACCTTTGTCCGTGAGTCTCCAGGGAGCCTAAACACAGAAGCACGTACAATTAAATGTAAATTAATTGCCAAAACAGCTAAATGAATCAATGAATCAGGGAAACCTCTATTACACAAGAGTGTTTATGAACAATGAAAAACCTAAAAAAAAAAAAAAAAACTTAAATTAGGGGTTTGTAAAAGTTTGGTGAAACTGAATGATGAACATACGCATTAATGTTGTCCAGCATTGACTGGCAGAACAGGTGCAGGTAGCCCGTCTCCACTGCATTGTGGGATACATCAAGAACGAAGAGGTAAACAGCAGGCTGCGGTGGCCTCAGCTGTGGAAATAAGAGCAAACACATAAAGACACGCCACCACAATCACAGATTTCTGTAGACTTTGTACTTATATTAGAGTGAAATACATGCAATTTAGGAAGATCAATGCTAAATGTTACAAGTCTATCAATAATATTTAAACAGAATTATATATAATAATGTATCTATTTCAATACAAAGAGCATGAAAATAACTGTTCAGATACTAAACAGAAGTGATGTCAATGCAGCGGTTGAAGCCTACCATGTATTCTGAAGGAGCAATGAATTCGATGGTTGCGTTCTGGACCTCAGGTCTTTTGTGTGGCTCTCCATACGATCTGCTGACTGGGTTGTACATAAACTCCTCTGGAACTACAATCAAAACACATGCAAACAAATTTAAGTTATTAAATTACTAAGTGATTCTACTTTTAATGTCTTCCTTTATGTACCTTTTAAGATCAGATAAACTGTATTAATCCTATAATAAAGTATAATAAGACGCATGTTTCTAAACATATCTAAACCAGAAGCACTAATGAAGAGAGACATTTATTAAATGATTTAAAATGGACTGATATTCACCAAAATCTACAACTTCTAGTCCTCCTGAAATCATTTTAACACAAATTTCCTCTGTTACACACAAATCTGTCCGCCCTGAAACTCAGTGTCATGTTCAGGGCACCTTCTCTGGTGTTCGCTGAGTTAAAAATATCTGCGTTTTTCCACACATGGGTTTCGTCTTAGCTAACTGTGTCAAGTAACTGTTGGCTATTGCATGTCTAAATGTTTTACATGAAAGTTTCTTAAAAACGGTGTAATCGGTGAGTCAAACCCATTTCCAGTTTGGACAGCAAATTTGACCACAGGATCAACTGTGTTTATTGTGAATATTCACATTTTTAATATATGCAGTACCTCTTTAATACAGTATTTTGCATCATTACAACATGCACCTTAAAATTAAAATGATTTTTGCCTCATCAATTCTCCATTTGCTATTAAAATGTATTATTTTTGACACTTCTCACTGACAGCTGCTCACGCGTCACTCCTTCCTTTTCTTACCATCGTTGACCCGATAGCACAGGTTGCACTTCCACCTCCTCTGGTCCAGGAAAGAGACGAAGGGGTTGATGTAGGTTCTGCAGGACCGACACCTGACGATGGTGCTGGATGTCACCACAGGAAGTTGCTGCGAGGAAATCCACAGAAAAAAAAAAACAATCTTTGTGTGAGAAGCACCTCCAGGAAAAAAACAGTTTTTCTTGTTTGCAGCTACTTGTAACTGACATTTCAATAAAAGCTTTCTTGTTGCTGTCCAAGTTGTGCAACATCACTGTCGTCCGTGTCCTCAATTAACTCCGGAGCAAACAAATTCTTTCTGATGGATTTTGCCCAGGGGTGCATTTAGTTAAATCCTATTCTGAAAAGCCCGATCCTGTTTTCACATTTACATGTCAGCTAAGGTTATGAAAAAGAGCTGACAATTAAAATAAAGAGTGTGCACATCAAATATTGAACTGAGGAGTTACCGAGAGGTCTTTGAAGGGATGGAGCAGCAGGCCCAGCGGCATCTTGGCTTTATTGAGCAGGGACTGGGTCTGAGGGATGCTGGTTAGCGTAGAACGAAAAACTCTGGAGAGACATACAAACACAGAAATTCATCAGACTTGAACTTCACATAGAGATCAAACTGAAGATATAATCTGTCATTGGGGAGGGGCTTGTCCAATGAAAGTTCTTTGTTAAATATTTTAACCTAGGAACAACATAGCTAAGAAACCTGCAAGACAACATGTGCATAGATAGCGCTGATCCTTCTGTATAGTATTACAGACAGCAACCAAACCACAGCTAAACTTTGGTTCTTAACTGTAAGCAATAACCCAATTGAATGGTTTGAATAATTTAATATGTAAACACTTACTGTGATACCTGTATTAGTGATACAGGTTACGGATAATAACAATGAAATGAAAGAGAATAAATATGAACAGTAGTGTCAGTAGTAGTAGTGGCTTTACTCTGGGTGGCAGTTGATCTTCTGCAGGTCCTGTGGGAGGGGAGGAGTTGGGGCGGGGATCGGGGTTGGTGGCAGCAGGTTCCTCTCCTGCAGCAGGTTGACCACTCTCAGGGCCTCTGGGGTGCTGGACTGGAGGCTCATGGCTGCCAGGGACGGACTCAGCTGGGCTGGCCCTGGACCAGCAGGTGGCTGAGAGAGAGAGAGAGAGAGAGAGAGAGAGAGAGAGAGA
>JBAJHX010000067.1:17507440-17540304 GCA_037176925.1 Amniataba percoides | reverse complement strand
GAGAGAGAGAGAGAGAGAGAGAGAGAGAGAGAAAGAGAGAGAGAGAGAGAGAGAGAGAGAGAGAGAGAGAGAGAGAGCTTGTCAGTCCATCCATTTCATCAAAAACTTACAGTGGCTAAATCATTTAGTATCGACGGTCACACAGTCTTTGACTGACTGATGTACATGTCTGCTGATATTCACTGACTCCAAATATGGTTAGTTTAAAGCTGGAGGATCTCAGGAATTTGATATCATCTCCAGTATTTTTATCTTTTCAAGGCACAGACAAAATAGAATGAGATATCTGCAAATTGTTGCAAATTCTGACAACCATCTGTTATGTAAGAACAAAACATCAGTCGGATATATCAACAAACCAGTGTGTCAACATCAACCTAACAACCTAAAAAAGTAATCTGACTTTGTTTAAGTGTTCAGTTCTGTAAAAGCATATCACATGACAAATAATAATAATAATAAACTGTGTATGTATGATATAGTTAAATTACTCTATTTTCTGTCTCTGTTTTGTCAGCTCTGAATTCCAATGACAAATTGATGTTTTCCATATAGTCTGGAGAGACAAAAGGGTTTTGCATGTGTACTAGGCGACAAGCAAATGTAAGATAGAAGTGACAGGACACACTGCTCCACAACCAATATACGGGCAAACAGTTTATGCTAAATACTCTAACATCACTCAGTCAGTGTCATGACTTCCCCCTCACCTGCTGGTACGGCTGAGGTCCTCGAGTGTAAGGCTGCGTGGCGGCCTGCAGCGCAGGATGCATGGGGGAGGAGGCGTTGTGTGGAGCCGAGGTGTTCTGGTACCCAGGGGGGAGGGAGGGGTAATGGCCCAAGTGCCGGCCAGGCGGTCCGGGCTGAGGCGGACCAGCTGTCAAAGACAAGCAAGCAGCAATTAGTTTAGTTTATGTGTATGAAACAAGATGAGAAGAAGGGATTATTGCAAACATGATAAACAACAAGGTCGACCTATCTACTATTTTCTTGCTGTTAAAAATCCAATGAAAAGACCAAACCAAAAAAATTGATTCATCTCTCCACGTTTTCAGATTTTCCTGCTCAAATGAAGATGTTATTTAAAAATAATTAACAAATATTCTCTTTGTTTCAAGAAAAGACTAATAGTGCCTTTGGTGGGGAATTTCCAGTTGCAGATTAATACACATTTGGGGGCTGATGATTATTACACTGTTGGTGTGATTCATTCAAAATAAACAGTGGCAGTGACTCGAGGTCCTGAAGGGACTTGTCACCCATTCTTGCGGTTGGGCTAATTAATGTATTTTTAATCATTTGTGGAAAACAATACAAAACGGAGGAAAAAGCTAATCAGGCTTTAGAGACACACACAGTTGTTGTTCATGGCATCAGTTCATTTTTTTGGCTTTAGTCTGGTCAGGGTGTGTGTTGATATGAAAAGCATGGAATATTCCTAGACTTATCCTTTAAACCAAAGAAAATAAAAGACCTGTAATTGGTCACAGCGAGCCAGGACTGACAGCCATTGAAGGGTTTTTGTAGGAGCTTTACTCCTACTTAGTATTTAGCACAGAAAAATCAATGCAACAGGGCATTATTGTCAATGTTAAAACTATAATGAGGAAGGGATTTGCTATTCAAAAATGGCGTGAAATGAAACGTAAGGAAAATAAAACACTTTCTTATCAATGTTTTGCCACCAAAAACTGTGTGTGGTGTTAATTGACCATTTGCTGTGAGCGTGTAGCTGCTATGAAAGACTGTACATGTGGTAGGTGTGAGAAGAATCCAATATGTGGTAGAAAATGAACTCACCCATTTTGCTGTCAACGTGATTATAGCTGTTTGGCGCTTGTGGGCCATTACCAGCCACAGTTCCTGTTTCAAAAGCAAACACAGACGAGATGTGAATAATTTTAGTGACACTTTCGGTTATTTCCATCCCGGCGTGCTAACCGCAGGCGGCCGATATGGGAATGATCCGATCTAGAGTAGAATAAACATATAAGACGGACACAAGGGAGGGCGCTGAAGCAGGACGATAATACTAATGATGATGCTGAAGATGGGAATGGATATATGGCGCTTCATGTGAGGTCATGTGGGTGATATGGTGGGAACGGATGAGAGAGAAAAACAAGCTTATAACTGGAAATGTATTACCAGAGATGCACTGATATTAAAAAAAAAATACTGGGCTGAAGCAGCACTTACACCCAACTACATCTTCACAATTTAAAGAGATCAAAGCAAAGCACCTTGACCAAAATCGCTCAAAAGTTTCTGCTCTGGTAAAGTAGCCGATAGAGTCAAGGAAGCTTCAAATTTGGCATTAATTTAAGGAATAAAAATAAAAGTGCATCCCTGGATACAATGAACAGCGGCGCAGAGAGGACAGCATGGGTGCTGAAGCACTGACACGACATCTCATAGCTATTGACAGATTTGGCCACACCTGGACATTCAATATCCCCGTCCTGGCAGTCTGGCTCAGTGGGGGACAGAGTGCTGTTAACAGCCCCCCCACACTGAGCTGGCATGTGGAGGAAGGAAGGGAGAGAGGGAAACAACGGAAGGTGGTCAGTACAAAAATGGGTGACTCATTACAAAAAAAAAAGGACACAGAGTTACAGAGAAGTGATTAAGTATCATGCTCATTAATGACCCACAAAATGTCTTTATCTTAAACGCCTCATTTGTGTTCACGTTTGCTAACCTGGTTAAAACATATCATTATCTGACTGCCTACGAGCGGTCTAAAATATTGACTCTACTCAGGCAACAGGTCTCGTTATCTCAAGGAAAAAGGCTCAGTTTCATTTTTTTTCCAATCAACACAGCTGGTTTAAACACTTTCAAAAGAAATTACTAGTCACGGCCTGCTGAGCTCACACAAGCAAAACTAAATCGGGCAATATTATGAAATATAGGAAAGGATGCTGCAAGGTTAAAGACATTTGGATGTGACACTTGTACTGTTGCTGCTGTTGTGTGTTGACATGCCTGCAGACAAAACGTGAAACTCATATGTGCCAGAATTACACAAAAATAAAAGAACCCTCAAACTCACCATCTGCCTTGGGGGGTGGAGGTGTGGCACTGCCCAATGGGGGTCCAGGAGGAGGTGGTGTGGGTTTTATGGTAGGTGGTGGGCCTGTAGGCGGTGGGCCCGTAGGCGGTGGGCCCGTAGGCGGTGGGCCCGTAGGCGGTGGGCCATAGGGAGCTCTACTTGGTTGGTATGTGTGGGGAGCCATTGGATTCATCGGTGGTGGTGCAGTGCCTGATGAAAAAAACCAAACACTGATTATTCAGAGGGTTGACAACACTCAACATTTTCATTATAGATTTAGATCTTTTATGTTTTCCCTCCAATTAATCAATTACTTGTTCAGCACAAGGAGGGTGACAAAATAATCAGCTATACTAATCACAAAAGCAAAAGCACAAAATCCACCCATTTCAAAAGCTCCAATGAGCGGTCCTGTT
This sequence comes from Amniataba percoides, assembly GCA_037176925.1. Classification (NCBI taxonomy): domain Eukaryota; kingdom Metazoa; phylum Chordata; class Actinopteri; order Centrarchiformes; family Terapontidae; genus Amniataba; species Amniataba percoides. The sequence goes on along the minus strand of JBAJHX010000067.1, from coordinate 17,536,833 downwards.
CCATTTTCACCCACTTATCGCTTCAACTGTCATATCTGCAGGACGATGACACACTTTCCCCGATAGAAGCCTACAGAACAACTTTTTATTTGCAATGCTTCAGCTTGTGGCCTTCATCAGGGTCATCCTGATCTTGATTATTACTCCCCAGCAGACTTGAGAGCCAGTCTCAAGAGTTCTGACCTCCTCTGACTAATGTCCTTCTCCATGCACCTTGAAAGTAGATGAAATTTTGCTGAAAATCCCCATGCCGCCCCATCGTTTTCACTAAGACACTGCATCATCTCGGGCATTTAGGTAATTTTGGGCGCTCTGAGTTCCGACATCTAAAATTATGTCAACATAACGGTGTCGCATAAAGCAAGAGCACTGTGTGGGGTTGCCACATATCACACAGAAGACAGATATGAGCCCTCTCTGATGTGTAACATTATAAGCTCTGACTAGAGGTGACAACAGCTGGTGTGTGGACTGACCCACAGACAGCTAATGTCAGAACAGTGCCAGTAAAGGAGACGTGTCCATCTCTGCTGACAAACCAGCCAAATCAGATGTGTCTACACTCTGATAAACACCTTGATCAACTTGATCAATAAATGTAGGACGTATATTCACGTCACTTCACTGTGTATCAGATGCATACTAAATCAATTATACTTAAATTGTTCAAAAAAGGCATGATGTATTACCCTGCACATTTGGTCAGGTTGATTATTCTTCCATCAATGACAGAAAACAGAAAATGTCAATTAAAATGACATATGATTATCTGTCTATATATCACTATCACCATTGTTCTTGGAAGAGAAACATCACTTAAATCAAACAAACTCCTCTTGTGACTGTGAGGAGAAATTTGAAAGCTAATCCGGCCACAAGATTAACAGATATGGCAGTAACACGTAGAATGAGGTGATCTTGTGACCTCAAGTATTGCATTAAAGATATCTTACAAGACATACAAATCATGGTTCATTCTGAAAATGCCATGACTAATCATTTCTACTGTGGCCACAGATTACACAACTTACTTCTGTCATGCTTATGTCACTTCCTCCAGAGAAAATGTGAATGACATCAAGATTCTTTATGTGTGGTCTATTGTTTCCCACACTGTGAGCTAAACACTTTTCAGTAGAGCAAACTCACACAACACACACTTTAACTACCTGAATATAAGTGCTACAGTTAAAATATAGTTGTGTGCATTGCTAAATGCCACATCATACCGCTACTTAAGAAACGCAAGGGAAACAATAAAATTCTTGTTTGAACTTTGTACCAACTCAGAGAAAAAGAGTGTCTGTGCCTGGGAGGGAGCCAGAGGCAGCAGTGAACTAACATGCTCGATGTGAGCAGAGGGCAATGTTCAGCTCCAACATGTCAGTATTCTAGATATGCATATCTGCAGCACTTGTCCGTGAAAAAAAGACAATGGCAGGAAAAGGGGAAAAAGAAAAACGGACATCGTGCTGTAGAAAAGTGACCGGACAGGAACAATTGCAGATATTCTAAAAGACAAAACCTATTATTGTTCAAAATGACAATAAGTGATGCCAATCCAAGTATTAATTGGGTAAAGTTCACCAGCCTGACTTTAACCTGAAAGTATGATTCATCTTTTTATTGATTGACAAAGGAGTGTACGCATCATTAGCGTCTTCATTCGAAATTGAAGACGAAGATTGTATTGCTGATGATAAAATCTGGACTTTGTGCTCCTACCTGGCTGGGTGTAGCCATGCAGAGAGGTGGGGGGCATCCCTGGACCTGGGGGATGGGTGGCATTATGGGACACATGGGCTGGTGGTGCAGAGCTGTAAGCTGCTGATGAAGGTGGCGGCGGCAGCAGCGCTGTCGAGCTTGCAGCAGGGTTTACGTGATTAGCCACGGGGCCGCGGGGAGGAGAGCTCATGGAAGCGGGTGGCCCCATCGGCGGGGGAGCTGCGTTGTACTGCCACGCCGGACCCATGGGCGGCGGCTGCTGAGGGTTTGGGTAGTAGCTACAAGAAGACACAGCAGGAGGGGGAGGTGTGGCCTGTGCAGGGGGCAGCCTTGGACCAGGGCTGGGGCTGGCAGACTGAGGAGGGGTGTGGGATGCAGGAACTCCCATTGGAGGCCTGGTCAACAGCGGCTGGCCCGGAGGAGCCGGGTAGGAAGTGAGTGGTGGGGAGGGCTGGTAGGAGCTGATTGGGGGAGCAGGCTGGTAGGGCCCAGAGGGGTAGAGTCCAGAGCCGGGGGGAGCGGGAGCTTTGGCCTGCATTGGGTTATAGGTCGGTTGGTGAGTCATGCCATAGCTGACCCCTGGCAGCTGCTGCAGGGCGACTGGATTCTGTGACGGACCTGGAGAAGAGAGGAGGAAAAATGCAGGCGTGTTAGAAGAATCTAGGTCAACAACAACAACTCTGTTTTTTTTAAATATTATTTTCTTATACCAAGAACGAAACAGATCCAGACGTTGGTACTACAACTATCAACCTTACAGACATTTCACTACTTTAATGTTCTTGCAGTTTTATATGTCAGCCCTCAGTCTTCTTCCATGTTGTTCTCCGGCAGTGCTGCCACTGTGGCAAGAAAAAAAAGGCTGCTGGACTCCTTCTTGTGCATATTTTGAGATCTGGTACACAAGGACAGCAGCTCTCTAGGTTATGGTCTTGTCTTGCTGGAACAGACCCATTATGGAATATTTCTGTGATGTAGCTTAAAAGCTGGGCCAGCCGCCTCCCAGACAGATGAAGCCAGCAATGTTAAAAATTCCAAGTCTCAAAATTGCTTTTGTTTGTCTTTTTTAATTCAAAGAAAAGCTTGGGGTTTAAATCTGAAGCACAGTTCAAAGGGGTCTATGAAAAACAGATGGTGCAGCGCTGGTTTTGATGGCACTAAGTGAAAACCACTCAGATCCACCAAATGACCAATGAACTGACAGCTCAGGGTCTAATCTCTTTACCTGGATTTAATTCACCACTATCTGCACTTAGTGACAGCGAGTGTGGGCCTCTGAGTCGTGGCTCACCTTATGCAACTGAACACAGCAGCAGTAGTGATAGTGGCAAAACAAACTTTTTTAAAAGACACTTTCATTGCTTCACCTTCATGCCTTAAATATATATTGTGAAGATCTCAAACCATGATGCAAGATCTTACCAACAGAAAAAAAACACATCTCAGACACTTAAACACTAGCAGTAGAAATGAGTTACCTAAACAATAACGTAATAATAAACAGATAACAGTATTTAAATTGCAGCATCAGTGTTTTGCTGTTTGTAACTGAAGTGATTATATAATGCTAACAGATTTGCTCCGATCCACTTAGTCCTGCACTACATAACTGGAAGCGCAGCTAAATCAGCGGAGTGAGAAGGGATTAGAAAACAACTCGTCTCAATGAGATAGAGAAGGCACATAATCCACATCAAATCTTTGTCCTTCCTGTGAGCAGGGAAAGTTTAAGAACTAAAGCTCCTAGTCAGTTGCAGCTCCTGTCCAATCAGACAATCACACATCAACCCATTGAGAGGAAAAAAATAACATACAATTTAGCCATTAAAACTGAGATGAAATCCCCAACTGTCAGAGTAAATAACACTGATTAACTATTTGATTGCTACAGTCACTGATAATCATGGTGTGTGATAAAGGTTTGGGATGGTGAGCATTTGGTTATGTCCATCTGTAAAGAAAAAAAAAACACGGCATTTAACTCCAACCACAACATTGATGTCCTGTTCAAAGCGCCAAGCTTTCCATGGACAGGTGGGTTAATGTAATTACGACAATAGTTTCTTTATATGTGTAATGTAATGCTGTATTTTCAGTTTTCAGTTTTTCAACAGTTAGGTGACAATTAAAATGATCCTAGGTTATTGTAGGACAGAGTAGTAAGTCATCTTTAACCTTTCTGGCAAGTACTAGAAAAGCAAACAAGGACTGCAGCCTTTACAACTGCTTTCTCTGGTCTGCATCCAACTAGTTTTAACTATAGTCCTCACTGACAACAAGTTAAAACTCATTTCAAAGACATGCAGGTTAAATGGTGACTCTTAAGTAAGTGTGAATGTGAGTGAAAATATGGTTGTTTTTCTCTATATGTTGGCCCTCTGGCTGACTGATCACCCCCCCACCTCTCACCCAATGCCATCTGGGATTGGCTCCAGCAGTCCTGTGACCCAGCTTGAGGCTAACTGATGTAGATAACAGATTGATGATCGATTGATTACAAGGACACTTAATCCCATTTGAATTGTTCATTACATCACAGATATCCCCATTAATTTACAAACACTGATCTGAAAATTCAGGCCATCCTGCTCAAACAACACACTTTTACGGTCAGTTTCTATTGTCAGTCAGCACATTGTTTTCTGATTTATCAGGGCTCAAAGAACAGAGTTGGACTGACACCCTTCAGAGGAAGGGGAAAAGGCTCAGCTTATCTGCAGCCTTAGAAAACTACAGAAGCATCATAAAGTTGAAATGCAGTTGTTTCATCTGCGCTGGGAGCTCCTTCACATGAGCAGATAAGAAAAGCCACCAAAGGCTGCACACTGATGTCAGCTGTCAGCCAGTGGTTTGTTTTTCCCCTCAGCATTTGTGTGAACCCACTGGAAATGTGTGAATGATCACAAACTGAAACACACAGTCAGTCTGGCCTGGAGAAATGCTCAGCGGTGTCACATCTGGATCATCCCCAATGTGCCACATGTACAGTCAGACCTTGTTAGCCTGCTAAAAAGCAGCCCAGTGAGGCAACTAATAAACATGCAGATGCGATTATTTGCTGACAGTGAATAGAAATCCCTAAAGGCAGATGAGAGAAGACAAGTCAGAGCTTGTTAGAAGTTTTAATATGATAGAGAGAAAAGTTTTGGCTAACTGAGCAGCTTGACGGGACAGGCTCACGGGGATGTTTACTGAGAGACGATGGGACAACACAAACAGCTGTTTTAAAAATTAAACTTGCTGTACCTTCGGTTTCCCAACCTGTTGGCCGCTTTGACAAACCAAAAGAAGCAACTCACTGGCTAATTTCAGTTAGCGTCAGAGTGATAGCAACTATTTTTTGCCGCCTTAAGTCAGTAAGGTAACACAGGTCGAGATTATCCCGGCGTGCCTGAGGCTGACAGCCCTACCTTAAGTTACCAAGTAAGCCTGCTTGCTAACACTTAGCAATTAGCCTAACTGGATCAAACTGCTAGCAGCGTTAGCCTGGACTAGTTTTGGCTAATGTCAACTACTTTTTCTTACTTTTCCTCAAATGTTACTCACCGTTCGCGTACGCTTGCCCCGTCCCCGTCCCATTTTGAGAGTTAAACCCCGCCGTTGACATCTTGAAACAGACACCAGGATCTAATTTAGTAGAGGTGCTTGGTTGGCGAAAAGCTATCTTTAGCCGCCTAGCAGTCGCGGTAACGTTTAAACCTCTCGGCTCCGGGGATATGGCTTTGAAATCAAAGCTCCTGTTGTCGTTTAGAAAAGTTATCTAGCTCTGTTTGTTGGCGATCACAGGGCCATGGCTACCGCCGGAGCCCGGCTCAAGCAGCTACGGGTGAGAAACGACGGGCCTTGTCGGAGCTAATCGAGGGAGACACTTCTCCTCTTTCACCGGAAGTCGGGAATCACCCAAGCAGGAGCGACGTAAAAATCGTCGGGCATGCGCAGTATGTACACGTGGCACTTCCTCTTGTGCTCTGCGTTTTGGAGTGTACTAGAAACAAGAGCACAATCTCCCCCTTATACTGTCTCATTTTAAACATTTTTAAAAAATGTACTTGCCTATGGCTCAGTTTTTTAATATTATAATCTGCTTTTACATTTTCAAAATAATTTCCACTAGTAGAAAAAGCGACATTTAAGTACCCGAAAGTATTTTTGTTATGATTTTAATAGTCCTGATTGCAACTAATCCGACAAACTCGGAGCCGTCGTTTTTTTGTGGTTTTGTTCCACATGTGCACAACTCATACATATGTTAATGAAATACAACACAACAAAGAAAATCAAGTGAAATGTGTATGTGTTTCTGTAAAGTGTGTAAAACCAGCTAAGAAGTCAAGTCTGGGTTGATTGCAAGTTATCCTGCCGGAAAGATGATCGTGAAACATAAACAGGAAGCGGCTGGGCAGAGTTTTTGGGGAGTAGTTGGACAGCCATTGCAGTGTCGTGGCTCAGTAACAAAACACGAGAGGAAAAAAAAGGAGGGGAGGAAGACCCGGCTCTCTTTATTTTCAAGTTACATGACTACTAGAGCGAACACACTCTGTGAACCAGTCTATACCTGAATAACGGGTAAGTTTTCTTCATTTTAAATGAGGTTTTTTAACCAAAAAACAAAGACGAAAAACGAGCGTTAGCATGCCATCCCGGCGATTAGCATTTGCTAGCCACAACCGGACTAACTCGCTCACCAGCAAAGAGCCTTCAGCCGGGCGTAAACTGAGGATGACCTGCTTATATATTTATTTTTAACCACCATGTGTGCTATTAGAAGGTATATACTCGCTCTGCTGCGTGTTTTTGTGTGTTATAGTACACTCGGGTGGTGTTTTTTTAAGCTAAGTGCTTGTTAGCTCTCGTAGCTACTAGCCAAGCGGTGCAACGTCGCCTCTCACAGAAAATGACACGTAGCTAGTTGCTTCCTGCTAGCCAGCCCATAAGCCGGCCTCTCTCAAGTTTGGGAAAATAAAACATTTGTTTGTCTTATTTATTGTCAGTTAATATGATTTATACTTGTTGAGGTATTTGGCCCCTATTTGTTGTTATTGGCCGACATACCGAGCCTGTCGGAGACCAAACATGCCTGTAATGTTAGCCGCGAAGCTCGTTTGGCAGCCTCTGTATTTACCTTCATCTCAGATTCACAGTTTATTCACAACATTTATTTAGGTTTTGAACACTTTTCTGTAATTACACAGTGTATAGGATTTCGTATGCAACCATTTAAGGGTTAGGGTTAAAAAACGTGTCTCTACTATTAATCATTATAATAATAATTATGTATGAAATGAAACTGAAGAATAAGTCACTTGTTCTCAAATCTTTTTTGTTACCTGCGTATAAGGAACCATTCATAGTTGTTTCTACATACATTGAATAATTAATTTGGAGGGTGTACAGTAAGCTGTCAATCTCGGTAGCCTTGTGAGTTCTTAGAAAATACAGACCTGTTCACTCATAAGAAATCATGTGCTCAAGTGTGTTGACTTGAGATGCTCATTAACTTAATTTTATAAGATTTAATTGACACCAGCTGTCTTATTGAGTTTAGCTCTGTTCTTATCCTGCTGAACATCAAATTATTTTCATTTTTGATTAATGTGTAGATGAATTTTTAGATTGTTGTTGTTTAGCTCAGAAAATGATGAGAAATGTTGATCGCTATTCCCCAAAGCCCAACATGACATCCTCAAATGTCCTATTTACTCCACAACTCAAAGATTTAATTACTTACTGTCATATAAGACTAAGTAAACTGAAAAACTCAGACAATTTAGGGCTTTTCCCCTTTAAAAATTAGTCAAAATGATTGATTATCAGAATAATCGTTGATAATCGAGTGATGTACTAATTGTTGAAACAAGCTGAGGCTGCTTCCACCAGTCAAACATTTTACTCCGCCACAGGCTTTTTTTTGTTTGTTGTCTTTGTTTGCCAGATTAACCCATGTGTGTCTATTTATCTTATATGAGCACACATTTGCCCGTGGTTGTTGTCAGAGACCAATTTCATATTCAACAGCTGCCCACACGTGGGAGCACCGGCCAGTCACGCCAGCGCGCAGAGTCGCTGCAGCCAATGGCTTTGGAGCGTGAGGGGCAGGAGCGTGGCAGCCGCTGACGTGTGGTTCAGCTGTGTTTGCGTGGTCATGAACTTTGGCTACCTTATACTTTAGCCCTGGGGTTGTTTGCATGTTACGTAACTTGGTCTAGAGGTCAGCATTATCTTACCTTGGTCTGATTCCTCTGTAACTGTCCATGTAAATGCTAGAAGAAGCTGTGTTTGTGTCTGTCATTGCAAATGTTGTGGTTTAATAGGAGGAAAACTCTGATGCAACTAAAAGCTGCTTCTTTGCATTTGTAGAGAGGAAGTCTGTTTTTTTGTTTTCAGCCCCCTCTTCTCAGATTTTCTTAACCGTGACACTAGCTGAAACATCTGATCACATGTCAATTAAAAGAAGTACGTGTGTGTTGGGGGAGGGGGTGTGAACTTGTGTGAACTAGAATAATAAATGAACACTACAGTGTCTCGTGCAGAATCAACAAGCTGTTGTGTGTAGTCAATCTGGGGGTTGTTGATTTCACACAGTTACACCAGGTCCCGTCTCAGATCCATTTTGCTTTGATTAAACTACAATCTGGCTATCTTATCTAGAAAGAGCCAAGACCAGGCTGTGTTTCCTCACAGAAGGGATATGTTGAACAAAATGCTCATTTTGTGTGTCGAGGAGGCGTCAGACTGTTGGGATCAGCGATTTGAACCCCCTGTCCTGCTGTCCAAAGACTTCTACCGGCTTATCATTGGCTGTAGTAAGTCAGTCCTCATTATCACCAGCTGCCAATATCTATGTGATAGGTTGAGGCAGAGTGTATATTCAACGAGCCGAGTGCCATCGTTTTTATGAGGTTTGTGATGAGGGATGCTGTTTGGTTCCTATCGATCTTACTGTCTGTCTCCTGTTGTTTGATACTTTTAATTCACTCTGTTTGTTTCTCAGTGTTTTGACCTGCAGGCCCTCAGCTAAACACTGAATATAAAGAAATTATTTAGTCAAACAATGTGCCTCTGAAAAATGAGTCATCTTTAGATTTGAATATTATGTACTGAACAACGGCAATTGTTGAAATAGCAAAGACAGTATTCTCATTCAGATGAATACTAATCTTACAAATATGTTCAGGAATATATCCTTATATTTAGAAGATCTTCTAAAGATTTTGAACCTCAGTAATATATACAATAAGGTAAAATATCCACCTTTCCCAGCTGTCAGATATTTAGAGCATGTGAACTGGAGAGCATTTTTTTCCATCTCCAGCTGGCCTCATCAACAAGGCCCAGGACCCCCACTGAAACCTTAAGCCAGCCCTGCCACAAACACATTACATTAACACACAGTCCACACACCTTAATTAAAGGCATGCATACACACACACTATTGGTCTTAATTTTTCTGGATCTTTTTTCTTTAAATACTGTGAACTCTCGCACATTCTTGTCAAATATTTTTGTACATATATTGGTGCAGTTCTTTCACTTAAATCAGTCATATCGTACATATTGTGAATATGAATTTGTCTTTCAGTATATTTATCATACTTTTATATTTAAGCTACTTCTGACTCTCAGTAGTTGCTGTCACTTTTCCTTTCTCTAATATGTTTCTACTTGCTGTATTTATATGTTGTGCACCAACACATTCAAAGCCCCAAACACTACCTGGAAATAAATTTGATTCTGATTCTGATAATGAAAAACACGAACAGCTTGCAGTTTTAGAGATTTTTGCAGTTGTGTCGTGTCAGCAAGAAGGAACGGTACCGTCTTAAAGTGGCCACACAAATCCCTTACAAAGTTTCTTTCCACAACAGTTTAATGCTGACACTCATTTCTAGATGTTTTCCGTACAGTGTGGGTAAAAACCTGTGTTCATGAACAGAGACTCTGTGGATGATGTCAATGACATCCTGCATACAAGAACAAATTAAGCAAAAATGCAAATGTTATGTGAAAATCCACAAATGTTATTAGATGATTTGTATCAGGACACTTTGCAACATGTTCTTGCTGTATGATAATGGTGATGACATAACACACCCCAGCTGTTTTGGTTCATTCATGTTTTCTTACCTCTGCTTTTTTTCCCCCTTTATGTTTTTCAGGATTCAACAGCTCCGGATATGTCATTCATATTTGATTGGATTTATAGCGGTTTCAATAGCGTACTACAGTTTTTAGGTGAGTGCTTATGATCAGACACAGTAAACGTGAGTCCTGCAAACAGATTTAAGTTCCTTTTTATTTATCAAAACGGTACTGCCCCAGTGTGAACCACAAAGCTTTTTTTTTTTTAAATGCTACACAACTTGGTGAGCAGAGTTGGTCATTTGAGACAGGGGTGTGTCCTGATTAATGTTCACAGCGATCACAAGGACAACTTTGATTGTGACAACCACTGATCCGGTGAAAATGGGGCTAAAGACTGTTGTGAACAGTAGTCGGCTCTGTTCCTGGAAATCTATCCGTCTTGTGGCAGAAGTTGATAAAGAGGAGCAGAGATTCTGTACAAGTTGTAGTTTACGTCACAGACTCAAATCTGAAGCAACAATTCCTCAACAGTTCATTGGGCGCAACCTTTAAACATTAATCCACGCTGCAGGATTTCACACCATAAAGTATTTTAAGAAAGGTTGCATCCTCATCTAAAGGCCGTGTCAGGCAAAACAGCTCCTTACTTGGAGCACTAACACAAGCTGGCTTATGGGTTTTTATTCCCACCAGAGTCACAGACGCTCCTCATGTTTCTAAGTGGTTCAGCTAAAAGCATCCACCAAATGGCATGTGTTTCATCGGCCTGTGCTGATTGGCCACAGACCACCCCTGCTGATATGAAGAAAATGGATTGTGTCAAATTGTGTAAATGATAGAAAATCGACTCCCTGCTGTGCATTCACAAGAGATCTTTCTATTGGTTTGGCCTGTCTGAGCACAGTGGTTATGATCATCACTGTTAATCAGCACAAGTGACTCTGCTCTTTCATTTAGCAACCCTTTTATAATCCCTCTGTCACCTGCCAATCCTGACAAGTGTCTTGTACAATCAACCAAACCGCTGTTTTTATGTGCCAGGCCTATTTGTTTTGTTGTTTTTCAGGCCAAGCTCTCATATTTGAAGTGATTATATATGTATAAATCCCCCTAATTATTGACTGTAGATGTATAATCAAATTCTAATGATGCTTTTCATTTGTTACCAGCTTTGTTTTATCACATAACAATTTAAATATTTTTTTCTGTCTGTAAGAAAGATCTCAAAAGCCTTATGTTTAAGTTATTTAAACAATGTCATGCAGTGACTTTTTTCGTTTCTGTTGTCAGACATCACAAGTAGTGTCATATATTTTTTACTGCTCATAAACTGTCTTTACCAGAGGTGATCAGATCACAGACAGTCGCCCAACCGTCTGGTTTAAAGCCTTGCCATGTGTGCCAGCTGCTCTTTACCCCAGACTGCACTGAAAGAGTTTCTGTGTTAGACGTGCTCCCGTGAGGCCATCCTTCCTGTTCTTCCAGTCTGACAGGTAGCATCGTGCTGCTTTGAGTCACTGTGACGTTTAGGAGAGCTGACTCAGTGAGAAATTTCACAAATCCACTGAGTATCACTACGCTGACTCAGAGTGGTAAACACAAAGCCTTGTAATCTCATCAGGAAAGTTGAGGAATGAATAACCTCAGTCACCAACTTTTTTTCTCTTTTCAGTTAGGTGGTAGGCCCATCTGAGAGGAAAATCTCATCAGATTTCCTTTGAAGCAGAAGGCATTCTTAGTGCATTATAAAATCAAAATAGTTTTTATTGTGTTGAATTACTTACTTTTGTACTTTTTTCCCATTCTCCAAATACCTGCTCACTAAAACTTTGCTCTGCCCTCCATAAGAGTAGTCATCATTTTGGATATAATTCGGATTGTGATTTTAAAGACAAGCATGCTGTGATATTGTTGCACAAAGCACATACAGACTTCAAAAGGGGAGCCTTTGTTTGAAGAGAGGAGACTTTGCTATGAAATACATTTTTAAAGGTTTAAATATTTTGATAAAATCTTTTATGAATTACTTCATAACATGGCAAACAAGTATGTATGACAATAAAGACAGTCACCCAAGCCTAGAACAAGTCTGAACATGCAGCTCTTTTGTCAAGTATCACCTTTATACTTCATGTTTGTCTTAAGTCATGACAGAACTTCGCCACCACCTGTCTGATTACCAGGTTTACATATCCTCATGTTTTCTTATGTGTGAAATATCACTGTGTAATGTCATGCAGCAGGCCTAAAAGAAAATATTTCTAGTTTCCAGGCTTGCATTCTGAAATCCTTCTGGCTTTGTTTCAGGACTGTACAAGAAATCCGGCAAGCTAGTATTTCTTGGCCTGGACAATGCTGGCAAAACGACGCTACTGCACATGCTCAAAGATGACAGAATGGGACAGCATGTGCCGACTTTACATCCAAGTGAGTTGGTGCTACTCTCACACATCCACACATGTTGACTCAGTTACGTGCTGGAAGTTGTTCAGATGTTTGTTTTCTTGTTTTAAACAAACACTGCTCAGCGGGTGTGAGTTGTAAATACACAATAACTGTCAAATGTTGGTGGTATATTTACTCATGAGAGTAAACACGGTAGTATTGTGGGTCAGTAACATTTTAGCTTTGTGACTTGGAGCTAGCAGATTTGTTCACAATCATTTTCTTTCTTCTTCCAGCCTCGGAAGAGCTGACGATTGCTGGCATGACTTTCACCACCTTCGACCTTGGAGGCCACGCACAAGGTACATGCATGTGATGTGCATACACATTAATTTCCATTTCATCAGTCACATTATGTTAATGAAGCTCTAATACCACTTTGCACAGGCGATATGAATTGAGGTATTAGCAGTTTCCCTTCAGGCAACATACCTGATCCTCCCTCGTGGGAATGCAGCATGCAGTTTGTGCAGTGCATAAACGAAATTCCCGCCCAACAGTCCTCCTATATGTTATATCACAGTCATGTCAGTGATTGCAAAATGTATCTAACATACATAAGTAGACTCACGTTTATTTTTGTGTTTGCTCACACAGCCCGCAGAGTGTGGAAAAACTACCTCCCTGCCATTAATGGCATTGTCTTCCTCGTGGATTGTGCAGACCTGCCCAGATTGGCCGAATCAAAAACAGAACTTGATGTAAGTATCTGCTACCTGCTAGTTCACCGTCACGCACAGAGCAGCGTTTTCGACAGTATTAAGAACTCTGCTTAACTTTTAAATATCCACATTTTTGTGTTTATGCAAAATGCAGGTGGGTTCAAGATATAGCTTTGGTAAAAAAAATTAAATAGATCTACCTGTTATTTTTGTAAATTAAATTAGTCAGCATAGCTCATCTCAGCACACTTCACTGCCTGACTTCATCCCCACTAACATATAATATGACTCCGCCTACTTCTTTCAGTTCTTTCAGTGTAATTCTGGAAAATGGGGGAAATTACAAGTCAGAGTAAATTACAATACTCCACCTGCTAAATATCAGTCAGACATGACAGTTTGATGACAAGTAAAATGGTAGTGTCTGAGAAAAGAGATTTTTTTTCATTCAGTTTCTCATTTTTTAAAAAAGCTAAAACTGAAAGCACTTAGTAACACTCAATCTACCCTCCACAGGCATTAATGACAGACGAGACCATCGGAAACGTGCCTATCCTGATCCTGGGCAACAAGATCGACAGACCAGAGGCCATCAGCGAGGAGAGGCTGAGGGAATTGTTTGGATTGTACGGACAGACGACAGGCAAGGTGAGTGGAAAAGACGGCAAGAAGTGTTGGGCTACAGGCTGATAAGGCTCCTCCCACTGAAAAGTTATCAAAACAGACTCAAAGCTACATTTGGTAGTTTGCTGAGAGAGCGGACTTAGCGAGCAACAACCTTCCCCCTCTCCAGCTCTCCTCCAAAGCCCCTCCCTGCAGAGACCAGTTCTTTTCATCTTTCTTCATTATTTGTCTTTCTCGTAAACTGTTGTTGACAAAGGGAGGTATGTACAGTTTTCAAATTGTTTGGATGTTTGTCCGCAGGTATATCCAGAGGAGCTTTTTGTTTTTTCCACAGATTATCTGTCTCGTGTACTATTTACAGGACATTGTGGCAGTTTTTAGCAAATAGAACTAAAATACTGCTGGCCGATCTATTTTTAGGCGTAGCCTTTATAACCTCCATCAAGTTTTAAGTTTACTAGGTAAAGTACTGTCCTGCAGGAGTTACCTCCTTACCTGTTTGCCAAGTTAAGTTGCCAAGCAACTTAGCACCCCGTTTTAAATTTTACATATTCAAAAAATTTATGTAAACCAAGAGTTTACCATAGAATACGTTAGAAATTAAAACTCACGCCACAAAAGTTGATTTAATATCACTGTTTTTTCCTGTTTTTTCTTTTATTCCCTCCTCAGGGCAACATTCCCATGAAGGAGCTGAACACAAGACCACTGGAGGTGTTCATGTGCAGCGTGTTGAAGAGGCAGGGCTACGGTGAGGGCTTCCGCTGGCTCTCCCAGTACATCGACTAGAGCAGCCGAGCCCAGTAACACACCACCACCATCACCACCACCACGACCATCGGGGGGGGGGAGGGAAGGGCGCGCAAAACCCAACCACTCGAGACGCCCACCGTTGCCACCTGTACCATCATATTCAGCCCCATGTTTGGTTAAACAAGTCTGCCTCCACCATCAGAGAAACCAGTACAACTTGGTCCCAATAGACTTTTATTGGTCGAACATTTGGTTCCACACTTACAGAATACATAACCTGTACGCACGCACACACTCGTTTCCATCTGTCTTTTTCTAAGAGAGTAACATTAGCATTGGTTCCACAGCAAAGGGTGTTCAAATTCAAACGGATGAGTCTTTTCTATATTGTGTCTGTCGTTTGCTGCCCTCTCCCTGTCCCCTCCTGCCATCTGTTGAGTGTGATGATAGATGCATTATAACTGTAAATCTGTATATGAATCCATCGATATATCAACAATTCCCCGATGCCTCTTTTCCCTCTTCAACTCATTTTGAACAGCGAGAGAGAGCAACGTAGTTGAATACATTGCAGTACACTTTTTTAACAGCAAGGACATTCATTCCACATTGTATTTAATCGGAACGTTTTGGTTTGTTATGTTTCTTTCTTTCTTTTCTTTTTTTACATGATTACAATAAAGAAAATGTGTGGCCACGTATACAGCCCTCCATATAGATGCATGGCTGTTTCACCCATTTAATAAGATGGACCAGTGCATTTATATTACATAGAGTGTCAGACATTAGATCCATTTCTTTAGGTTACTTCCAAGGTCTAATATTTTTGTTCCAGACTTCTATCTTGTGGGCACAGTAGCATTGAATGGATCCAAGTAGTCCGTGGTCTCCCCTTTTTAAAGAGAAGCATGGGGTGGTAATAGATCGCATGGGAGAAGATTTTTAATAGAAAATAATACTGGCTATAACCCCGGCGAGGTTTGACGAAATCCTGTAGATAGCACAATGGTCAGTTGATGCAAAGAAAACTATTTAAGTTAATGAAACATTGGGATAAATAGCTCCATAACAACATGCAGTAAGAGACGACGGGAGGAATAAACAGATGGTTGTAACATCTAGTAATGGTAAATATTAGAAGTCCATCGTGCAGACATATTTTCCAGCGCAGACCTTCAACAGGTTGAATCTAGTGACCAAGCGTAGATAATAGAGGACACAGTCCCACAGCGGGAAGCGGTAGAGAAGCCTAAGACACCTCTAAGAAAGGGACCATATATATGAAATGTACATGAACACCGTACATGGATTTTGTATTTGTAAGTGGTATCCTTTGATGTATGTGCATTACCAGAAACTATTATGCATGCCTTGTTCTTTTGATTTTTAACGACCATTATTCCAGAGAGTACAACAGGAGGGTAAAAGATGCCAAAATTTACAATGAGAGCTGATTGTCATGTTTTGTTTAGTTTTTTTTTTTTTTTTTTTTTAAACGGAAACAATGGATTTGCGCTTAATACACATTTTTTCTGTCCCTGTCCCTTTGTGTCTCTTTCATTCCCTCATGACTACGTAATGAGCCGTTCCAACACGGGTGGGACTCGCTGTTGTTTGCATCATAAAAATGTAATAAATGTTTTCAATGAATAACAGGCTTTAACATTGATCTCAGTGCAGACTGATTTTTTTTTTTGTCACTTCAGCTATGGAAGATTTATATGCTCCCAATAAGTAAAAGTACCAGTGCAGTTTGAAATACTCTGCCAGAAGTAAGTTCTTCGTCCAGAATCCCCTCTAAGAGCAGAAATATCAGCAAATTTTACTAAATTATTGAAAGTTAAAATAGGTATTGTGCATAAAAATGAGAAAACAAATGAATGATATATGTATATGACACAATCTGATTGTTTATACTGAAGCATTAATCCAGGTCAAAAGGTTAAAGCTCATGGAGCTTTAGTACAGTGGCTCAACAGGATAAATCATAAGATGAATAATAAGGCATGAAGGAGAATTCTGTCACAGGTCACAAAATTATTGGAAACCACTGGTTTAATCTTTACTAATGAATATTTTGTATGATTATTATGGATTGATCTAAAATCTTAATCTGAAAGGAAATCAAAGTGACAGCAGTAGACAAATAAGTGTAATGGACTAAAATATACAACATTCCTTCCTAAATGTGGTGGAGTAGAAGCAAAAAGGTAGTATTGAATTGAAATGCTCAAATACAAATGCCCCAAAAGTGAGCTGACTAATTAAGTGTCTTGGCTGACACCTAAAACTGAAATGTCTGCATGAGAGTTTATATGTGGAGCAGGATTACTCAGCAGCATGTTGACGGTTAACTCTGTAGATTATGTAAAAAGCAGTGTGTTGTCAGGCCACTGGGTGGTGCACATGACATGGAAAAACGATTGATAGTGAGTCTCACTAATCTTCATCCTTTAAATGGAGGACAGTAAATCATTTTTTTTAATATTGTCAGTGTGAATAACAACAAATGAGTTCTTTAGATAGAAACTATGCTGAGAACATAAAGTCAGCTTGACATTCAGCTCAGGTGCACTGCTATTTGAATCCACATATATACACAATGTTCACATTTTTCATTATGTGTGCTCTTTTTAAAATCAAGTTTCATTTAAGTGTTGGACCAAAGAAACTCACAGCAAATGTGTTGTTTACGACAACTGGTTTATCAAAGTAATTCAGCTGACTGGTCAAGTGGTGTCACTGTTTGCCTCTGAGATGTCCTTTTCAAGGCTTGTACGCCACAATAATGTTGGATAACCACTGTTAATACTGAAATTTTGGAGGTTCCTTGAATGCACCATGAAGAAGGATTTTTTAAATATTGTTTCTGCTCTTAGCTGCAGTACCAGCTGAGGTTTACATAACTCCTACTTTACATAAAGCCTTTGAGATATCCACAGCAATAGATTCAAACAAATTTTAAGTCTCCAAAGGTTTATTTTCATACAGTAATGATACGAACAAAAACAACATGATGATAAAAAAATATTCTAAAAATGTATGATATGCCATGAAAAAGATCAGTAAAGTGTACATAATTAGAAATATGTCAAACTTCTGGCCACTTAAAGTATTACACACAAAGCCCTGCATGTAAAGTTATGTCTCCATATACATACATCCACACATCTACAGTATATGCCATCTGATATATTTTTTAAAGAAATTGTTTGTCTTAAAATGTATTCCATTAGAAATAAGGGGTAGAAATTCTGTTTTTTTTTTATACTGGTTGTAGAGTATATTTGATTTTCAAAAAGTGAAATTGAATTTGTACAGGCTGCTCTTGCAAATGGAGCTCAAATGAGGATGGAGGTGAAGATTTCCAAATGAGTTTATTTCGTGGTTAAGGCGTGTGAGGAGTTTGTTAAAATAAAAACAAGAAAAGTTTATAGAATCTTTTGCTCTTTCTGATGGTTTCTACGACGTGTTTGACATTCAGCCAATGAGACTGCTCTCTCAGGTCATAGCCAAACTGATCTTTACTACACGGAAGAGAGACTTTAGTCTGTCGTAGTTAATCAGACCATAAAGGAGTCAAAACAGTAGAGTGGATTCATAATTCATCTTTCACATAAAAGTCTAAACAATAACAGAGTTTCACCCTGAGATGCTGAGCTCTGTCAGACTCAAACACAATGTGATATTTTAAGTTTACTTTGCTTTTTGCAGCTCTCAGCTGCTAATAAATAGATAAATCTGATTACAGGTAGGACGTGTAGGTACACACACCCACATACACACACTCCCACCCACACACACATTAACCCAGCAGCACAGGAGCACCAACCACATAAAGTAGCAGGAAATATTTTGTGTCTTCTCTTTGCTTTGTCAGCTGAAGATGAGATGCTGGAAACAAGACAGGGATTTTTTTTGGTACTCACACAGACTCACACACTTTGAGGAAGCTGTCGTGAGAACTTTGATATCGTATTGTTTTTGGACCCCACATCAAAACATCGACTGAACCACAACCCGCCTGCATAACTAGCATGCCTTTATTTTGCCTTCACATGAAGCTTCCTCTGACTACATTTATTTCCTTACTCATTAAATTAATCTGCACAACAATATATAACCCTTACCCGAGCTTTCAACCTGAGTGCATTGAGGTGAAAATTACATCAGTTTGGTAAAACAATTGTTAGTGTCACAAGCTTGGTGCTAAAAATAGTGATGGTACAAATCCACACACACACACACACACACACACATTCTCCTGAAAATGCCACAGATGGAAATAGCATAAATCAAACGAGATAAAAAAAAAAAGATAAAAAATGTACTTGTAACAATGGTTCATTTGGCCTGACAACTTTTTCTCCTTAAAGGTTTATAGGTTTCTCTTTTTTTCATTTGTATCCATCAATAAGTGACAAGCAGGAGCAAAAATATATTTTCTCACACGAAAATACCACAAATCCCTGGTATAAAGGTCAGGGAGGAAAGTGTGTGACTGCAAGGAGCTGAAAGAAGCCAGCTGAAACATAATAATAAAAATAATAACTTTATTCATGTGAGGCACGTACAACTTTTGCCATGGCAACGTCGCCATGTCTAGAAAGGCAACAAAACCAATTGCTCACAGGACTTACTTTGGCTTGTTAGTATGTCAACATTTGCAACATTAAAACTACACACAAAGTACAACTGAGGCTGTTGGAAGTGTAAATTAGTATGGTGTAAAAAAGACAATTTTCACCTGCTGAGGAGCACAAAATTATTAATATGTGTATCTAATTACATAGCAACCCATCCGATAGTTGTTTCGCTAACAAGACCGCACCATTTGTAAGGTGAAAGTAGTTTTATTTGGATTGGCTGAGGGATGTAAAGGAGGTTGAGCTCGGATGTGCTTATATAGGTCATTTTGACTGATAGGATAGTGGGAGGTTGGATTGGTGGAGCACGTGATGGAATAAGTGAGGTGGAGGAGGCGTGGTAAACTCATGGTGGCATCACAAGAAAGGTTAGGGAATCATTAAAGTCAGCAGAAATACTTATCTGCATGAAATGTCGTAGAAATCTGCCCAGTAGTTGTTGAAATATTTCAGTCTGGATAAAAGCAGCAGACAAACCAACTCACTGACAGACGGATACCAACATCTGTAGAGTGATTCCACTCATACAGTACGTCTAAAAATTGTTCTTAGAAATGTGAGTAAATGGAAATTCACATCAATATTATTAATATTTATAGTGCTTGAAGCTGACATGAAGAACTTCCCCCCCGGGAGCTGAAGCCCTCGCACTCCTGAGGCACTTTCAATTTCTAGATTCAGTGTCGCAAGTGCAGCTGTATTCAGTTGAAGCCATTCTTATAAATCAGGTGAATGCACTATTTGAAAAAAATGATCTCGAGATGAAGTACAAAAAAAATCAATCACAGGACATTTTAACACACAAAGCCCAGCGGCCCCCAGCCTGCAGTCATTAGGTTCACTTCATCAAGGCTCTCGGTGCAGAGGGAGCTGATTTAAGAATTTTTTAGGCTTTCTGGGAAACACTCATTCAAGGAAGTTGTTACAGATTTTCATTAAAGGTTTTCCAGATGAATGCTTTATATTTTAACTCAATGACAATATGTGCATGAAGTGGAGGCAAAGAAGCAAAAATACGTCTTTAAATCCTGCAGCAGACATCAGTCCCCTCAATGCAATGTAGACTACAATCACCTCATTTTTAACCACAATAGCTATTATTATTAATCCATCAGAAAGAGTCACTTGATGGTGAAGAGGGGAGCTCGAGACATGGCAGCCACCCTCAGGGGCATCTTGGAATGAGCTATAGAGTCTGATTGTATTAACTGAAGTGTCCCTACATTTGTAACAGCTTCTTGCAGAACAACAGAGAGCAAACAAACAACCAGAGGACCAGGATGCAAGCCCCATTTAGTGCAGACTTCCCTGTTGCTGAAGTAGAGGAGCTGTACTGCCAGTGACCTCTGGCTGTTTGGAGGGGGCCAACAGAAGAGATGGGTTTCCTTACGGGGATCAATTCAGCATTACAAGACTATATGAGCTCTTAAACTCTGTCTTTCCAGACTTGAGCTGATCTGTGACAGCAGTCAGAGAACGTGAGGCATCTTCATAATAAAGACGTAAGCAGAAAGAAAACAAAAGGAACTGAGAAAACAAACACAGATGGTATCATAAATACTTTTATTGTTTGGGACCTTCTAAAAATAAAAACTTGGATCAGATTAACTGAGGGGTGGGGGGGATTATTTCAGAACTGAAGTATGGGATGTGACTTCCTTGTTACATAAGAAGTGAGGCATTTAAGCGATTTATCAGTAGCAGCAGAAAATCATGTTATAATAAATGCAAACCAGTAGCATGATAGTCACTGGCCTACTAAAGCCTACATAAAGAAACTAGTGGCTCCAAAGAGCTAGGGGGCAGAAAACCCATTTTGGGAAATATGATTAACATAAGCATATTTTTTTTCTTTCTCTAATACTCTTTGAATCATACGGAAACGAAATATGTATTATGGAGAGAACACCTTATATTTCATTTAATAATACTGAACTTTAGAGTTGCAATTGCAAAGAATTGCAATGATACAACCAGATATCCGCAATGAAAATACTTGAATAAATGTTCTGTCTGTCACTTTCCTCCTGCATTTATATTTTCATGTATTTCTATCACTGCCATTGGCTTTCTTCAAATGTGTGAAACAGCGCCCCCTCTGAATTGCCAGCTGTGGCAACGTGACGCAGCGTGTGTGGTCAAACAGGGTACTGCAGCTGAGGCAGGAAGGGACACCAGGTGAAGTGAAACTCCTGTGATTAGAATGACCGTTTTATTCAGTCTGCGTTTTATTCAGTGACTGTCTCAGACGGTCAGGTGGTCGCAGTCTGTTATTAAACGATATATGTTTTAAAAAACGTTAAATTAGGCGCAATTTATATAAAAATACCAGTTAAACTTAAGTGGAATAACGTGGCATTGCCTTTTTGTAGCACAAACTTTTGGTTTATTTCTGACGTTCTGGTGAAACTCAACACAACTTGACTTAATCACGTCTAAATACGTTGGAGATTAAATGACCAGGATATTAAAACTTCAGGAAAGGAGAAAGACCTTCTTCGTCTTCGAAATTGGTGAGTAAAATGTTTTTTTTTAACCTCTGTGTCAGTTTTTTCTGCTTTATATGACTTTATAAATGCTGTTATTTGGTGAACTGTTGGTGTTTTGGAGGTTATTTTTCATTGAGGTTGTCCTGTGGGCTGTCTGGACTCTGTGAAGTCATGATTTAAATGAAGAATTGTGTTTTTGGGAAAAAGCTCTGTGGTCTGTGTGTGAGGGGCTTCTTGTGTTTTTAAACTGCTGTGTAATAATGAGCTTTATTGGTGGAAAACTTTATGTGATGAGCATGAAGGTGACAAAGTGTGTAAGTCATGTGTTTACATGCATTGGTACCTCTGAATGGGAATGAATGAATCAGGTCTGTAATTAGCTGCAATGATTTATCACTCAAATAATAAATAATCTTTCATCAGAAAACTAACCTGCAACTATTTTCATAATTGACTAATTGATGAAGTTGTTTGTCCTGCAAATCCAGATCCGTCTGCAGATTATTTCTTGATTAATCGAGTAATTGTTTTGTCCATGTCCATGTCCATGACCTCACAATGAAACAATGAAAAATGCCCCAAAAATCCCACCACAGTAACCTGGTGGTGTTGTTCAGTCATGATTCAGACCAACATGGATCCTCCAAAACAACAAATTCTGACATCAGACAACCTGAAACAATCAAATATTTGGCTTTTTGTTTGAAAAGGACTCATTAGTTGCAGATTAATTTAATTTAAATAGTTAATTGACTAACATCTGTAGCTCTAATCCCACTGATTAGTCTTAGGTGAAGTATGAAGGTGATTTTTTTGTCTTCATGATTTGACCCTGATCATTTTATTTGGTTATTATTGGCCTTTTATTATTAGTTATTATTCTTTATATAGTCAAAGGATTCACCCATGTATTTCATCCTCAACCTCTCTCTCACTCTGTGCTCCATTTTTTCTTCTCCTTATGAATTTTCTCCCTTATATTCTTTGCTTCTTTGCCTGTGTCTCTTTCACCTTCCCTTAATCAACAGTGTGAATATCTCTGAAAGCGAGGGTAGCACACAAACACACACACAAACACACACTGCAAAACATTGGAGGCTATTTATAGTAGCAGGCGGAGGGGAAAGGTACACAGGCCGCGGAGATGTGTCCTTCAGTGCTGCTGTGAACAATGCTGCCTGCCAGACTCACAACACACACACACACACACACACACACACACACACACACACACACACGTACACACCCACGCTCAACATGGACGCGCAGGGACCTCAGTTGCTGGTTAAGTTACATCCTGACACTGTAAACAGGGAAATGTGTCCCTGGTAGCTTATTCTCCACGGTGCCGACCTGCTAACACAGGAAAGGAGAGGTGTTACTTTTGCAGTTGTTGGTGTTAATTTTATATACAGCGGCATTAAAATGGAAATCCTTGAGGTTTTAATGAGGCAAGCTTGACCATGTGGGACATAATTTGGCAGTTTTGTGCAGCGGCTGGTCATATGTTCACAAAAAAGGGGTGAAAGTTCCCATATTTTTATATTAATTTAGAGGGCAGCTAATATTTAACATTAATATTTAGGAAAACTCCTGGAGTATGACCTTGCACAGCAGTAAACATCCCAGTGAATCATTTGGAAATGAAGTGACCTTGTAAAATAAAGAATCACTCCAATTAAAATGCTACTGATATACTGAGGCAAAGAATACACAGCCATTTGTAAGTCTGTGGTTTCCAATTCTGGAAATATATAAAGCAGTCTAACATGTCTAATCCTTTTTAGTGAAATATATGTATGTAATACGACTTCACGAATCAACGAATACGAATCAACACGTGACTCAAACAACGTGACTATACAATACAATTAAGCATTTGCATGATGATGATCTGAAATCTAATAGATTATTTTGTGGTGTTAATGTACATATGGACAAATCTCATATTCTCATCATTACTTTGTTACTTCAACTGAAAACTTTTTATTGTTAAAAAGAGAAATTGTGCCCCAGAGTGCAGACACATTACCATTAGCATAGTTTGCTTTTATTGTAAGTCATTAAACATTATTTTTTAAATCTTGTTTTATAGTTGACAGTCCTTTGCAGTTAGAACATGTAAAATATAGCTGTTTATAAGAAGGTGTGTGTGGATAAGCCTCGCACTGCATGTAATGCTGTGTTTTTCTTCTTAGTAGTCAGTATTACAGTTTGTCACTGCTCTGATTGTATATTAAGTAGTTAATACTTTGGCATGCGTTACACTCTGGAGTGTTTGGTGACGCTTCTGTGGTGAAAGAGTAACTTAACGCTAAGTCATATTATGTCTCCACCAGAGGGCAGTACATGAAGGCAGCTGAGGGTCTGTCTCCATCTTTGAAGTCCCTCTGAATCGATTCCTTCTTGCTTTGAATGATTTATAAATAAAAAATAGTTGTCCAAAGTACAGATTCTTCAAGTCACACAGGTCAGGGAATATTGATAATTAATTTATAATCAGTTTACTTCAATGAGACTATGTGTAACGGATACTGATTTTAAGTGTCCAATGATGTTTTTTGTGCTTTTATAATGAACACTGTATGCAGTTGTTAACATATATAGGACTGCAAGTCTCCTGTAGGAGACGTCTTGTTGGTCAATACCAACTTTAAACTAACTTTACCTGCATGTAAACTCTCATTGGGTAACTCGTCAGACTAACGCCAGTGTTTGACTAGCTGTCAGTCTGAGAGTTTTTCTCACACATCAGATTGAGCTGTTTGTCTACATTTTTCCCGTCACGTAAAAACTCTTTCCTCAGATTTTGACGTGCTGCTCTGATTAGTGATTCTGAAGTGAATGTACAGTCTGATTGATTAATCACGCGACATATTTCCTCTTGTTATCAGTGAAATTGAATTATTTACTCGTAATTTAACAATTATATCACATTGAATATTATTATTAAGGATGTGATCTTTGCTTGGATGTATTTTGAGTGCCACATGTATCTTTCAGTGAAGTGCAATGAGTAGTTCCTATCTTTGCACAGCCAAAATTGTGTTTTTTATTTCTTTCTATTATTTGATATTTTGTAAACAAAGCTTTTAATCAGGAAAATAATCAGCTGATTAACAATAATGAGAATAATGCTTAGTTTCAGCATTGAACTCATCATTTCAGATGAGGCTATTAAACCCTGCAGGAAACCTTGAGTTGAGGTAGCAAACATGCAGTCATGCTCATTAATTGTATGGCATTTTCTGTCCTGTTTCTCCTGAAAGATGCTTTGTCAATTTTAAACGTCTCGCCGTATTTAGCTCTTCATAACAGGGATGCAACTGATAATTATTTTTCTTATTGGTAAATCTATAGGGTATTACCTTGCTTTATTGTTTTGTCTATAAAATGTCAGAAGATGATGTCCGTTGTTGTTGTTTGTTTTTACATCTTTCTAAAGTGATTGTTTGACCATCAAAATAGCTTCTGATTAAGTTGGATTGATTAATCGGCTAATTGTGCTGTTTCACCATCATGTTGTCAGTTGTGGTTAACATTATATCTGCTTATGCTGTTTGTGGCCAGTTTTAGCCAAATGATTAATTCTCTCTATCAACAGTTAAGATTTGTTGTAGTTTTATGTTTTGTCCCTCTGTTTGTACACCCCTCTGTACAAAATGTCAATAGAATGAGCTAACAAAGGCCTCGGTGCAGAGATAACATTATCAGCCATCAGTAATCAAATAATATTCAGCTGTTTGTGACAGCCATGTGGCCTTTAGACAAGCAGACTGCCTGCATGCGTATCAGATTTAATCACATGGTCAGTCCTAATGTGCTGTATCACATAATCATTAACCTTGGCGATAATAATCTTCAGCTAACAAGCTCTGTGAATGTAACCACCACTGATCTTCTGCCATTAGGCCTGTTTGTGTTACACTTTGTTTGATACAACAGCGCCTGGGATCTTTCCTGCATGTGCTTTAAGAAAGGCACAACTCTCCTGACTGACGTACGTTGTTCTAAGTTATCATAATCAGCTTTTAATTGCTGCAAAGGGCCGTGGAGGCAGATTTTGCCTTGGTTTTAATTTAACTTCCTCACTCGACGTTTATGCCCGCAGGGAAGGAGCTATCTTATAAACATAAACTATATTTCACTTGAATTATTTACCAGAGGAAAACAGTCATCTGCTGGATTACAAATGAGCTTCAGGTCCTCCTCTTCGTCAACATGCCGTGGGAAGCACTTGGTAAATGACTCCAAAGTTTTCATACTCTTATCTGAGCAGAGTATCCTGTTGTGCTTATTGTTATAAGGTGATTATTTGTGTGAGAGGGAAGACACATGGCAAGGAAATAACTATTACTGGCAAGAGGTCCTTAGAGGGCATTTTCAACTCTAATTATGTCCACACTGGTGAGGCAATACCTGCAATGTGAAGCGCAGTACCTTATAATCACACTGGAGAAAATTCTTGACTGCAGGATTGCTTTTATACAACAGTGACCAACACATTGTGTAGAAATCTTTGTTCAGAGCACAGACGAAAGTTGACCTGCAAGCAGATACACTGACATCCAATACAGAGCTAAACCAAAGAGCTCCAAATCAGACCGGGACGCTCAAACATGGACTTGTAGTCTGGAGCAGTGGAGTGAAATGTTCTCAATAAATCATTTTGAGCCTAATTCACAAATGTTGAGCTCCTCGTTTGGTATATTGAAAGTTCTATTTTATGCTGAAGAGTGATCATTAAGAGTATAATGTTGTGAATTCAGCTGATAGGAATGGATACTGAGTGAAGTAGAAGCTGAGTGACAGCAGTAAAGTGCTGGAAGATGAACGAAGCTATTGTCACATTTCGATCTGAAAGTCCTGCAGTTCAACCGCTGCCATTTCTTTGTGAGATCTCACAATCGCATCAGTCAGCCTTCTGTGCCTTTTGTACTTCCTCATGGCCACTGGAGAGGTGAACACAGCATGCATTAAGTGACAGCAAAAGACATCCTTCACCTAGATTGTATGTTGCAGAACTGTAGTGGGAAACTAGTGTAATATTTGAGTCTTTATTATATGGCACCAGTTTAAGTATACATGCATGGGGGGTGCTTTTCTCCTTTTTATTCCCGGGTCCTGTATGTATGTAAACCTTGTTGTAAACAGCTTTCCGGGAAGTGCATGTGTGAAAGTATCCGCCGTGTTAACTCCTCTAAGAATATCCTTTCCAGGGATTGAAGGCATGTCTGTGTGCGGATGATAATTGGCTGTCAGAACCACAGTTACTTTGAAAAATGCTCTGTTGGATATATTTTCCTTTTGCGAAGCAACGTACCAAGGACAAGATACAGTTATAGTCTTTGAAAAGTTAGTAGCGGAGGGCTGGCATGGACTGAGATACAGCATATTCAGTGAGTTCACAGAAACCCAATTTGTACCCTGCGTCCGTGTTGTTTTATAACGAGGTACAGCAAGCTTTCCCACATGCATGATTTCTTTTTCTCAATTCCCAACTCCCATGTGAATATGAGCCTTCACTTATGAACACTTGGAAGTGTCTCATTACATTTCCCTTTTTAATTTAAATCGGATTTAGGGCTGCAAAACTATCTCCGTTTAATTCTGATGTCTCTATATGACCAACATACACAGACGAGACCAGCAGCAAGAAGATTGGCTATTGGCTATATAATAGTTATTTTTAATGCCTGCCACGAGATCAGATTTTTCCATGATATCAGCCTGAATAGCGCTGTAGTTTGCGGTGACGTCGTCTCCTTGCAGGAGGGAGTGAAGCAGAGGGAACGTGCAGCCTAATGTTTGTAAATCACTACTGTCTTTGTCCACAGGGACTGCCAACCCAAAGTGAAAAGTTCTACTGTGCTGCTTTAAAATAAATCTTAGACTTGGTCTGACTAAAGTCACAAAGTGAGGCCTCGGGACTCGACATCACCTTTTTAGGACATTATTTACTCTAGACTTGATCTTCCTCTGCTTGACTACTTAAGATTTGAATGGTTTTGTAATCAAGTTCCGATCTGGTAAAATCCTGGAACAATAAAAAGAAACCCTCTGAGCGAATGACAGGCCTTTCATATTATTCTGGTAAATGAAAAATTTGACATTTTGGGAAATATGTTTATTTGACTTTTACTTGTGGCACGTTTAGATGACATGGTCAATACCACTCTGTCCGTTTACCATAACGCTAAAGACTGGAAACAGCTAGCCTGGCTCATATCTCGTTTATTTAATCTGTACAAAAACAGAAGGGTACTAAAAATGACAAACCTGACACACAAACCACCATAAAATATCAAAGTGTCACGTTTTCATTTTGGCTTTTGAACCGATTAAAGAAACAAGATATAACATGTTTATTCGTGAGCGTGTAAAGGTGCTGGTGAGCAGGCCCTCATTTATATTTAAGGGAGTGAAACTTGCCAACAAACTGGTCTTTGCTCCCCGTTTCTCCATCTGCCATTATTTTCTTCACAGATCTCCCTCCTTCCCACCTTGCCCCCACCCTCCGTCGCCTCCGCTAAGTATTTACAAAGGGTCTCATACGGGAAGCGCTTCGTCACTTACTGCAGAACAGTCCTGGACGCGGACCAAGAGCAACAAAAACAAACTATCTTTCATGTCCACGGGCTCTGGTGTCTTTCTTTTCTTCCCTCCAAGCCGAGCCCTCTGCTGAGTCCATTGTTTGTTGCTTTAAGAGGAACTAGATGACTTGCAATTCATCAGAAACACACTAAACCCCAGTGGCCTCTTGACATTTCAGCCCCACTGTTGCACTGGATGGTTTCAACACCTAACATGCGAAAATACTGGTCTGGGCCCCGACGTGTTGCTGTAGTTGATAAGGATCTCCTGGGAGCAGGGAATGAAAAAGAGAGCTCAAGTGCTTGTGCCTGGAGTACGATGATGTGCTGGTGAGTACATGTCGTCAGTGTGTGTGCGTGCGCGCGCACGCGTGTGTGTGTGTGTGTGTGTGTGTGTGTGTGTGTGTGTGCTCAGGACAGTATATCAGATTGTAACAGATAGAATTGTTCATACCCCCCGAGCAGAGCCGCCCACCTCCTTCCTCCTCTGTCGGTTGCTGGACGTCCTGAAACTAATGTGGATTTCACGGTTTCACAGTGGTGGATGTCGCTGCCAACAGTTTATCCTAACAGTTTTCTGCTCTCTATTGATTTTTCAACAATGTGTCAGATTAACTGCCTGCCAGCACAAAAGGCTGTTAAATGGATGCTTTGACATTTTGAATTTTCATCATTTCGTCATTTTTCCTTGCCAGCCACTTGTCACGTCGCGGAGGGAAACTGCTTTCCGCCTCGTGTCTTTTGGACCGGGACAGAAGCTTATCATCATTCCTCGTTGAGTATGCGTGTTTGCTAGAAAGCTAACGAGTCGCGATGAGTCGCAATACTTCCTTGCGAACACACGGGAGGACAGTTATCTGTAAGAATAACATAATTAGAGGAGATGAGTTTAACTGAACTCTGTTATGGTCAGATAAGTGATTCATCTGTGAAACTTTAAAACCTGCAGCCTGGAATTTTTGTCTCCCCCTTCAGGCAGTGCGAATAATTATGCAAACTGTGTCAATCTGTGTTCACAAAAAACATTCACAAAAATCACTTTCAATCAAAAAGTAAATGATCCATTGTTTAGGTGGAATGAATTTAATATCCACACAGACAGATACTCAACAAATACCAACCTGTCCAAGATCATTAAAGTGACATTGGTGTGTCTGCTCAGTCATATCTCTTCTTTTAACGCTGAAAAGATACACAAGTGGTTATCCATCTTTGTCCTTGCCATAAATCGACATCTTATTTTTATTGCAGTTCTTCCTTTGTTTACCTGCAGCTTCAGAAACATTTCTTGGAAGCTTATATCCTCCTGAGAACCAAAGAAAAAAAGTGTCTAACAATTTATGTTTTTGTGTGATTTCCTGTCTATTTGGGCCA
>JBAJHX010000067.1:17457510-17507389 GCA_037176925.1 Amniataba percoides | reverse complement strand
GATAGCATAACTCCAAATACTTAAGGAAAATACAGATAAACACAATGTCCATTATAATGGACATAAATGAATGGGCCTGATATGAAAAGAAATCTTACTGAAACTGAAAAAAAAAAGCCGTCAGAGAGAAGTGGCTGCGCAGGAAGCAGATCAGTTTTTCAAATTAAATCCAAGCATCCATCTTCTTCAAAGCTTCTTTAACTCAAATAGCCTGCCGTTATCAGCCGGTGATCCTCGTTCATTTGCTCATGAGTTCCTCTGCCATTTCAGTCAGTCAGGCTTAAGTCTCTGCACCGTGGGGGTAATGGATCAGTTGACAGACTGTGTGAGAGCTGCCCTCGAGTACTCGAACGAAGCTGCAAAATGACTCCGCACTGCCACATTTTCCCACTTCAGACAAGAGAAGACGATGCTATAAACGGTTTAGACCCTCAACTTAAACAACTGTAGCTGAATCGAGATTCCTCCTCAGGACACTCAGGTTTTTCCTGAAGATGATCCGTGTCAGATTGAAATGTTAATGCGTCTCGCTTTCATTTTGTAGCATCTGTCATGCAGATATTTGTTAGTTTACATTGCTTTTGCCCTGATATGGTGGAGTGCATGAAATGTTTCTGTATTGCTCACAACATTAAAAAAAAAACATTTTAAAGAATCAAAATCCAAAACATTTCTCTCCGGAAACAGTCACTATGAATTATCACAGACTACTTCTTGGAAAGAAGTTTTAGGTTTACATTAGGAAAATGTAATTTATCAGTCTCATTTGCCTGAATAAATAAAAATAATAAGTAATAATATGGCGTGGTAACCATTTTTTGATAGATTACCCTGCAAACTAGTCATTCAAATTTAAGTTTAGGAGTAAGAGTCCCATTAAATGTCACAGTGTCCCAGTGAAGAGTTTCCTTGAATTTCAGTGATTGGTTGATAGTTAAAATGAAATATTTATCAATACACAGGAGTAGAAAGAGGAGCAAGAGGTGACAAACTAAAGGAAAAACCTGAAAATTTGACCCCTACATTGAAGGGACCTTGTGGCTCTGTTGTGCCGTCAGGGGGCATTTTTCTAACATGATTCAGCTCCACTTCTCCCTTTACGGAGAAAGGCCACTGCAAGTCAATACAAAATTGTTCTGATTGATTACCTTTATTCTTTGATAAAACATTTCTATCCTGACGGGAGGGGCCTTTTCTAGGATGACAATGCCCCCCTCCATAGTTGGCTGTCATTGAATGGTTTGATGCGGATGAAAAAGATGTGAATCATTTGCTGTGACCTTCACATTCACCACATCTAAACCCAGCTGAACATGTTTGGTAGATTTCAGATTGATGTGTAAGATGGTGCTCTCCACCACAAAACACAAAATGCAGGAATATCTTTGTACAAATGAAAAAAAAATAATGTTCATCCCTCCAGTAAAGTTCTTTCAAAGAGACTTTCAGAGAAGCTTTTGTGGTGGCACTTTGTGAACCAAAACCTAACTAAGACACTTTGTTTGTTTTTCCTTTAATTGTCACCCGTCTGTAGATAGACTAATGGATAAATAGATTGAAATAACTCTAAACAAATATATTACACATTTCATAAGCTGTGTCACAGATTTCAAACATGAAAGAATTAAATATTGACATGTCAAGTAGATCGAGACTAACATCAGACACCATCTGCATGTTGATACTGTGATTATTTTTTCCCGTTGACTAAGCAAATCTTCACCCTCTGATGGGTTAGTTCTACATACGGTGCCAGTTTTACTGGGTAATCCAGTGATGTCCATGAAATCAGCTGAATAATTTATGTATTTATTGAAGCTGGCAATAATTTAATGTAGACTTAATAAACTGTCAAACAAACTGGGGGCTTAAGAGCATAGTTTTGGTTTGATGAATCCTTCTGACAAATGGCTGAGTTGTCGCTCTCTCTTCAGAACTGCAAAATCTATAATGGATTTTTTTTTTTTACAATCTGTCATCTCTGGTGTTAATGAATAGTTTTGAGTGAACCGACTAGATTCATATTAACCAGTCTGCCGTCAAAGTAGGCCTTTAAAAATTCATTATCTGTGTATTTTTTCCAAAACGCTGACGGCACATTTCTGGCAGCAGCTGACTGACAGTGAGCAGGACTTAGTGACTCAGAAGTCCTCAAGACTACATTTAACCTCTCTCAGATTTAGGTGCAAATGTAATATTTTATCCAGGTATTATAATATTTAATTTGAACTGAAAGATGTCTTCCTTTTTTAACTATGATTAGTAAGAAATCTTACCTCCATAACATAGAAACTGTCCCACACAACACAGATAAACTGCACATGCATGTTAACAACTAATTTCTTCTGTTGTTGTATGAGAAAATGGCAAAGAGATTTAGAAGGACTGAAAAAAACAAAAGATTTAACCTGTGGCCTGAAAGCTTGTTTGCTGCTTTGCAAGACTTGTATTGTTTTCGTCGCTTCCTGCATGAGAAGCGTTCACACCACCTGAGAACGTGTAGTCTCACAATTATAGTTGGGGAAAATGTTGACGTTATTCTGAACTACACCATAACTTCGAGATGTAGGGTGATAACACAGGTGCATTTTTACATCTTGCCTACCACAGCTTAAATAACTGCAGCTTGTTAAAACACAAGGCACCGTGGCAGGTGCACGAAAAAGTTCTCTCGAGTCCCCCGTGGCACACTCAGCTCCGAAACCTCATCCTGCTGTTTCCCAGACACAATCAGAGGGTGTGATGCTGGATGGCAGACGCAGCAAATAAAACTCAGAAGAGAAAATGGTATCCAAGGCTCCTCTCTGCGGTCCCTGAAGTTGCAGCAGGATAGCGGGTTAGCGGTGGAACTATACGGCAGATTGAGCCAGTTAAGCCTTCACAATAGCTCAGAAAAATAACATTTAGATTGCAAAACAAAATGATTTTCAAAAGGACCCCATGGGAAAAAAAGAATGAAAATGAGAGCTTTGTGAGGAAAGCCAGGTGCGTGAAGTCTCTCCAGGTGCTTTTGCTTTGTACTGCTAAATTGATTTCCATTATTATGAATATGTCTGTTTGTTTGGCTGGTTTCCAGGGTGTGTTTGTGTGAATCAGATAGATGGAGGAGTTGAGGTCTGTCTGAATCCAGTCGAAGGTTTTAGACGATAAGGCAGACAGACAATAGCAGGTGAGCGTTGTGCAGAAAAAAAACGGAGCTGCAGTAAATAAAACAAAAAAACAATCTGAAACAGCATGAGAAACAAGCGTTGATTTGAAGCCCTGAAATAAATCCATGAGAACAGAGCCAATGTTTACTCTGCGTTTTCACAGTATTTAAAGTCCCTGTCTTCTCTGGTGCTACAGCCTGAACATGAAAATTCAAACTGTATCTACTTTTCAAGTATTCTGACTTTTTCTTGGAAATAAAACCCACCCAAAACACCAGAGCTGGGGATGCGTGTGTGTGATTTAGTAGTTTGTACTGTGGATTTAGCATAAATCATCCCCTCCATGTCATTAGTCATTGTCCACTGATTCTTGCGTGCATCCTTCACACTCTGTGAATCACTTGGATTTATTACGGTTTGATTTTGATCTTGAACCGACATGTGGATATACTTTGGGCTTTGGCAGTTAAACGTGTTGTTGCGTTATCTTTGAGATCCCTGAAATGTGTTGTAAGGACCGCTGACTGTTTCACTGTCAGTCTTCGGTGATGCTGCAGATGTCATCACTTCATTAAAAACTCTGGAGCGCTTCATAAATGTTTCCTCCGTTGTCTCTCTTCTGGCTGACTGTACCAAAGGGGAACGCTGCCCTCTGCAAGACGACAATTTTTGAAAATGTGGGTTACTTTATCCAGTGTTAATAAAAATGATTAATGTAGCTTTATAGTTATCCAAGTGTGAGGTTGTCACAACGGCTCTTCTTCAACTGTTTTTTTTTGGAAACATCTGCATCAACTTGGCACGTTTGGATTTCGCCAATATGGCTTGATCTTCAAGTCATTCCGCAGATTTTCTCTGGGATTCAAATCTGGGCTTTGAGGCTGCTGAAGGACTTTAACATTCTTGTTGTGAAGCCACTCCAATGTTGACTTGGCAGCATGCTTGAGTCCTGTTGGAGGAGAAATTTGCTGGCTCCACTCTCGGGCCTTTGGCACTCAGAAACATGCTCTCCTCGAGATTTGCCTGTGTTTGGATCCCTGCATTGTTCCTCTGGACCTCTGGCAAAGTCCTCCCTGTCCTCCCCGGCCAAGTCTGAAGCTGCACCATCGCGCTTCGAGGTATGGATGGTGTTAGAGGGTTGATAAGCTCTGCCCCGTTCCAGCCGACACAACGCTTTGCACTTTGAATTTTGTTTCATCAGAGCACAGAATCTTTTGCATCATGCTCTCAATCTTTCACACGTTTTTTGACAAACTCCAAGCTGCTGCCGTGCGGTGCTTTTCAGGAGAGGCTGACTTCTGAGTGCATTTGAAGGCCCGTGTTGACAGTTTCTGTTTTGGCAAGTTACTCTATCATGACTGAAAAACACTGGAGTTTTGTCAGAGTGGTCTTGAGGCTCCTGGCCGACTTCCTGATCGTCTTTCTTGGCAGGTTTCTCCATCTGGTCAAAAAACAGCTCTAGGAGGAGTCCTGGTAATTACATTTTTGTTCTTCCATTTTTTATTTAATGGTGGGGTCTGCTGCTGACTACAGATCTACAGAAAATTAATTGGCAACCATTTTAATAATCAGTTAAATAAATTGTCAAATAATTTTTAACCATGCCAGGACAGCACTTTGGTTGAGACTGAAATACCTCGATTTGACACATGATCATGAAATATTGTAGAGACATTCACAGTCCCCAGAGGATGATTCCTGATGACTTTTCTTCTAGTGTACACCAGCAGTAAAAGGATCATTACACACTCAGTGGATTGGCACCAACTTTGGAGATTCATAGTTCCCAGAGGATAAGGCCCATGAACTGACTTTTCCTCACCATGAGGTTCATATTTAAGGTTTTCAGAGAAACAACTAATACTATAAATATTCTCAACAGTTTGGGATACTATAGATCAATTAAAAAACGATCACATTTTAAATGTGGCTACAACAGAAATACTTTGAGATGTAATGGAAAAAATCAATTGTCATCCATATTTTACTTAAAAGCTTAAAGCCAACTATTTGCTAAACTTCAGTATTTTTCTGCTGAATCTAAAAGATTAACAGCTTTACTAACACATACAAAAGATTTTAAGATAATAAAGATCTAGTATGAATGTATGTTATATGTCCAGAGCTAAAAAGAGCATTTTATCAATTTAAGTGACAGTAAATCAGTTAGAAAAGACCAGTGAGACGAACAGAGAGGCAGAGAGGTTTGTGTACACAGAAAGCACTGCTTTATTGACTGCACTGGACTGGACTGGATTGGTCTGGACTGGATCAGGTGGGACTGGGACTCCATCAGATGAGGATGGGAGCTGAGGGGGGTTGGGTGGGACCGGAGTTTGGGAGAGGAGGGGGCCAGACAGACAGGTCGGGGGCGGCCGGGATCGAAGTGGGATGCAGCCATCATTAAGGCAACACAAACAGCATGCAGATACAGTCACAGGAAACATTGTCATCATCATCATATTGCTTTTCAAAGTCTCGCTTAAAACATCGAAATTGTACAAAAAGGAAGAAAATAGGTTTTTCGCACTAATGAAAAATACATTTTTTGATTTTTCCCTCCTACAAAGAAGATTCTAATACAAGAAAATAAATATAGCAAAAAAAGCCAAAAAATAATTTAAAATAGCTCTTCTTTTTCATATATGTTCAATAGTTCTCTTTGCTATTAACAAATGGCACAACATTCTTTGAAACAAAGAATACAGAAGGATAAACTCCTGCAACATTCATATTATTGTATTGAAGAACCGATGCAGAGTGGAGGAGAAACTGGACACGACAGCAGAGATTTTAACAAGGACAAATAAGACAGGAGGAGGAGGAGAAAAAGCCTGTGTCCAGCTCTGCTTTGATTGGACGATGCTGATTGATATTCAAATAGTGCCCGAATATGACTGATGTGATGCAAAAACAATCTCATGTTGCAGAACGATACCCAATAATAGTCAAAAATGTCATGGAGAGACCAGGGACAAGGGAGAGAAACCGTTCAAACAAGAAGCAGCTTAATTAATTTACCTCATGTCAACAAAAAAGGACATACTGAGTGATTAAAAATAACAGATTAACATAAAAATTGGATATTCATAAGTGCTTACAGGAGAAAGTACCGAGAAGTTTGAAACAAAGAAAAAAAAAGTTGCTGAATTTTTGCAAACCAAAACTCTGAACACTGAATTCTTGTTTCATAATGCGCTTTAAACCTGAGGGAGGAAACTTTGTGAATCGCAGGTCAGGAGAGGGGAGCGAGATTTTCCTTTTTTTTAAACTTTTTTTTTGTTATTAATGAGAGTCAGAAACTGCCTGCTCTGCACCAAGGAGAGATGCGGCGAAAAGAAAAAGGGAGGAGGAAGGGAGTAAAGTTAGAGAGAGGGACGTGAGCTGAGAGCATGTGAGGGGAAAGAGGTGAACGGGGAGAAGAGGCACAGGTACATCCACACAGATCTGTTCGGGCTCTCTGTCCACACAAGTTTTCTAAATCCAAATCTTTTTTTTTTTTTTTTTTTTTTTTAAAAAGCAGTCACTGAAACAGATGAATTCCACTCTGTGCTGTAAATGGGAAAAATGACTCTGCCGACTCAAACCCATCTCTGTGCTCACTCATTTTAGATGTTAATTTATACCATCACACAATAAACAACATCATCAAGATGTATTTATGCTGATTTTTCACAGCAGGTTAAAGGTCACCTGGATTATACTGGTAACATTTATGACCTGCGACCTGTCACTATCTCTGCTCATTCGTTGGTCTAATCATTAACTAATAAATTCTACCTTCATATTTAGATTTTCTTGTTGATCATTCTGAAGGCTGTAGTTTGTGTTGAATTATACTGCATTTGAATGAGAGTCAGTTTTAATATTTAGTCCTACCTAACTGATATAAATACACAAGTCAGGTCAACATGTTTACATATACTCAGCAAACCAGGTGACTCGAAGAAAGTCTGCAAGTAGTCAAAGAAAGGATTCATTTGCAGGTTTTACATAAAGAGTGAGTTTGTGATCAATTTCTCTTCTAGCCTGGACATTATTTTGGTAGAGATGTTTGCTTATTTCTGAACTGCTGAAGTGGTAGTGCAAATGTTTCAGAACTTGACAGCTTGAGTTAAAGACTTTTAAGTTTAAGTTTTAGTTGGGCTTTAGTTGGGCTTCATTTTGAACATTAGGATGCATCGCTGTTTATTATAATCTCTCTTTTCATCCTCACATTTTGCTGTTATTACACAGCATACAGGTGGATTATACAGCCTGTATGCCTTTCTGTAACTGGGAAAAACAGATTTATCTACTGAAGAAAGCTGTGTATAAGAGTATAAGTCACTTGAATGCATGTATGCAAAATGAAATTAATTTATATAGCCCACAGATTGCACAGTTGCTTTATATTTAGCATTCATTGATTACACTTAAGTAAGTAAAAAGGGTGCATTTTTACATTTAAATTAGAATTTGAGATATAATAGGTGGTCACAGAGAGCAAAAGGGGACACAACAGGTGTCTGACCAGGAAAGATTCAGCAGAGGAACCAGACTGTGATGCACTTTTGTTTGCAGTTATATTAATCTGGACAGAGATCTTTGTGAATATGACCTGAAAACACTTCATGCTGCTTTCTTTATGTAAACTGTGTTTTC
The DNA here is from genome assembly GCA_037176925.1 of Amniataba percoides. Taxonomy (NCBI): domain Eukaryota; kingdom Metazoa; phylum Chordata; class Actinopteri; order Centrarchiformes; family Terapontidae; genus Amniataba; species Amniataba percoides. Next base: position 17,499,596 of record JBAJHX010000067.1, on the reverse strand, counting down.
AAAATTAGCTACCTTAGTGTGGACGCAGCCCATTAGAAAGAGAGAGACAGAGAGAGATTGTTCAGGTTCCCTCCAGATGGGGAGGTGGACGCACACACACAGCCTGTATTATCAGAATAACACACACGCATACAGAGGGACTGAACTTTCCTCAATTTATGTAATCAAAACAATTTTCTCTCCCTGCGTGTATCAAAGATCGGACAGCGGAGGCAAATAAACGCACATTTGCCTCTCAGAGGAGGGAGATAAACATTTGTTCTGTGTGCGCGCTGAAAGATCGAAAGAAGTCAGACTCACAAAAGAGGAGCAGCGAGGAAAGAGATAAAACGACAGAGACCAGGAGAAAGAAATAAAACAGAGACAGGCTGAGTGGTGAAATTACGAGCAGGAGAAAGTGCAGAGACGCAGTACATAGGGCCTCTTAATAGATGTTCGTAACCTGCATCTTAAATTCAGATTGTGTCTAGGCGTGATTTATCCAGATTACATTTACACCTGGAAGTAAAGTGTCTCCAGTGCCTGCGCTGAAATCATTCATTTCTTCATGTGACAGCTTCCCACCAGTGTCCTTTTGTTGTATTTACTCTTTGTGTATAGTTCCCAGCTGAACCTAAATTTAATGTTACCAAATGTTGCTTTGGCCATCAGTGGGGGTGCTGCAGATTTTGGCCAAATGGATCTTCAGCGTGTCTTGGTTGTATTTACACCTCAATTTGTCTGCTGTGATGTACGCCTGAGCAGAGTCTGAACCTCCCAGAGGTTTAATGCTAAAAACAGATGGAAAGGGAAGGTGAATAAATTGCTTTGATTGCAAGGGAAGAGCCATAAAAGGAACTCGAAGCATGTTACCATCCAGGTTTCAAGTTAAATAGCCAAAAACAATATAAAGAAAAAGGATTAAATTTCAAGACCGGATAGTTCAGGTTCTTACATTTTTGGTTAAATTTATACTTATTTCTGAATACAAGTACATAAATGACTTAAGCTGGTATTGCAATGTTTCAAAATTTAACCTGCTTACTGAATGGCTGTGACGTTTAAGAAAAATCAAGCTGGTGTTTCTCCTCATTTTCTTTCTGTCAACTCTTGAAATTCATTGAAAAGACCAAAACCAACCTTGGAATTACTGTGGCAGATGGCTGGGCAAGAAAGACCTGCTTCACCTTGAAGGCTGTCACCAATAAACATATTTTAGAAAATACAGGTTATCCCATTCAGCTATGGACTGTGAGTAACAGATGCTTCAATAAAGTAAATCACACAAACATACATAACTAATTACGTCGCAATTTACACAAGAGTCGTGACTCAAGACCGTGTTTTAGCCTTTCAACTAAAAATAAAACATTTTGTGAATATATACAAACTTGATTTTCTTGATGTAAACATTTGACGCATTGTGCAAAAACAAAAGTTCAAATTAATTTAATATACCGCCCAGCTCCAGCCTCAATGGCCATTTGGTCCTACTGAAGATATCAATATTTTGAAAATATAAAAGACTCTTTTTCAGTTTTCATCAAACTGTAGGAGTGAATAGTGCATTTATTAGGGACTATTTTCAGCTGTGGATGTATACACATTTGCTCATTTGCTGTACTAGCATTAGCTTGCAGCATGCTAAAATAAACTACTGTGTTGACAATGCGATGAAAGGTCATTGGTGTATTTTTGATGGTTAATTTTTAATTGGACAATGCTGGAGCTCTCTGTCACAGAGGAAAAAGCTGCAGTATGTCAGGCTTTTGTTACAACTTGGACCTTCTTAAGTTCATTCTTGGTTCTGGTATTTTCCATGGGATTTGTTGACAGTAAGGAAAAAAGCAGGATATCACCAGCTTTATCTTTTGTAAGGCATGTTCACGATCTGTGCTGATAACGTTTATCAAACTGATGCACTCATGTGAATACAAATGAAAACATCATCTAACCACATATAACCACAGAGGGGTGACTGATATCGGAAGTCACGGTCGATATTAACATGCCACAGAAACAAATTGTTTTCCCGGGGCCGGTCATTCCATTTAATGTAGTTTTTTTCTTTTTTGCCTCCCCCTCCAAACCGGTTTCCGTTATGCTTCCATGATTTGATTGTTACAGTTTGAAAAGGAAAGACTTGGATGGAGACCCGGCTGTACAGAGAGAGAGAGAGAGAGAGAGAGAGAGAGAGAGAGAGAGAGAGAGAGAGAGAGAGAGAAGAAGAAGTGAGGAGAGGAGGGGGGGGGGCGAGTAAGGAGAAGGGGAGGGCCTGGTGTTGTTTATATTAGCTGCTTGTTAACTTGACTGCACGGACAGGCTGCAAACAGAACGCAGGGGAAAGAACAAGTTGTACTCTTTCTCTGTCTGCTTCCCTGGCTCCGGTTCAGTAAACGTCTCCCTCCTCTCCTTCTTTCTTTCTTTCTTTCTTTCTATCCATCTCTCCTCTTCCCTCTCTCTCTCTCTCCCGGCCCGAGCAAAGCAGAGTGCAACGTTTTCCCCTCCTCACACGTACTTCCACAACACGTGCCTGTCATTATTTGTCCTTAAAGCTACACACATCCTTTTTTTTCTTGTTTAGATATATATATGTATATATATATATATATATATATATATATATATATATAAATTTTTTTTAGAGAGCCACATGCCGGCGGAGGAGGCTGATCACCGGACAGGAGTAGAGGACAGAGGAGGCGTTTTGGGCAGTAGGGACACGACAGGAGGGTTTTTTTTTTCTGTTTTTTTAAGGGATTTGGGATGGAGCAGAAGAGGGGACATTGCTGGTGGTGGGAGGTGGAATAGTTAGCAGGGAGGAGGAAGATGTTGAATGGCGGAAGCAGAGTAAGGTGCGCAGTTTGTGCAGATGGGAGGTTTAGTTTTAAAAACAGTATTTGCTGCAGCTCTGGAGGCAGATGTAATCTCACTGTTGAACCTTAGCGGGTGGAGCCAATGAGTTTTTTTCTGGCTAAGTGATGCTGGACTGAAGCCCACAGAAAAGGCAAAGGGTAAAAAAAGAAAGAAAAAAACGATTAGGACGTGAGCTTCTTCAGTAAAAACACACGTCTGCTCTTGACAAACGAACAAAACAAACGACTTTGCTCTGTGTTTTTTGGCACAGTGGAGTGCTTTTAAAAATTGGGAATGGTCTAAAGTCTCAGGAAAGCTATGAGCTGTGTGAAATAATTATTCATTAATTGATGAGTGGGGCAAAAGAAAAATAACAATTTTAGATAATAAATATGGAAAAATTGAGGCTTTTTAAGATGTCTTGTTGCACCCTCAAAAATTGTTGACATTTTTCATTTTCATTTCAAGACCCAAAGGGTTAATAAAAAAAAAAAAAAAAATCAACAGATGATAATCAAAATAATTATTCTCCAAATAGTCAGAATTTCTTGTAATTTGGTGTCCAATTAAGGCAAAAATACTCGCCAACCCCACAAAAAACCTATAAAATAGAAATGAGATCCAACAGAGTACTGCTGCTAATGGTGCAGTTCATCTAACATTTACTTTCTTGATTACTATTACTATTATTAGTTTGGTCTTTATATCAGAAAATGGTGAAAAATACCAATCAATCCACTCTCTCAGCCTAAGGTGGTGCCATTAAATAGCTGGATTTGTCCAAAAAAAAAAAAAAAAAGATATTCAGTTTACTGTCATATAAGACGAATAAAAGCAACAAATTAGGGGATGTTTTAGCATTTTGCACGATCAAAGTAGGTGCAGAACGTTTTTCTGTTGATTGACTAAAGCATTAATGGACAAACTGCGTGAGCTCGAATAATCTGCTCTTCATTTGTCAAAGCAGCAGGCGTAGCGTTTTCTCACATATGGTAATGCTTTAACTTTATCTCATTCGTTTCCCTTACTGTATTGATCTTGTCTTGCAAATTACCCTGCAAGATTGTGAATAAACACAAGAAGGCCCTCTGATTCAAATCCCTGCAGTTCTTTGACTCCACCAACTTAAACTTAACTTGACAATTGAGCTTGTTCCTGCCTCCACAGCAGCTTCAGTCTGTGTGACTAAACCTCCAATCTGTGCAGTGTGTCTGGGTTGTGGATGTTGAGACCTTGAAGCCATAACTTTGCTGTTTGCGGAGAGGAGAGCAAAGCGCCAGTAAAAACAGAGGAAGCAGATAATGAGTCAGCTTTCTAGTTTGATACGAGCCACGGCGGCAAGCTAAAGCGTTACAAAAGGAAAAAAAAAAAAGAAAAAAGCTTCCAAAGGCTTTTTCAAAACACGGAAAATGAAAATGTTTCTAGTAGTAGTAGTTGAACAGTATTATACAGTATTGTAGATGTGTATAAACTCCAGTGATACGTTGGTAAGTAGGTGTGTGGGTTTGAATGGCTGACGGAGGACAGTAAAGCGAGGATCAGACTATATCAGAAACAGGAAGCACTAAGCCGTCACTGGATCAGTCTGCATTTTCCAAATGATTAAACAGTTCCCTGTCATTTTTATCCATTTTTAAAGACCGACCGAGATTTCGGATGGATACGTTCTAACAGTTTTAAAAAATCCAAATCCAATGTGCATCAATCTGCTACAAGCTGTGTTATCGGTAATCCCTCTCACTTTTCGTTACAGAGATAATAACTGCTTTCACTTGAGCCCAGCGGGCGTTTTTACATCCCCAGACCTGCTTAACTAAAAGCTCTCTTTGTGAAAAGAGGGGGAAAAAAGTGACCTGGGAGAGAAGCTGAGGCATCAAATGAATTTTATCATCACTAAAAATCTTAAGCATAAACCTGGCTTTACTGACCTGAGAACAGCCTCAAACCACTTTCTTACTGGAGGAAGGAGCAACCACAGAGGAAGCGAGAACATCCTATGAACAGCATCTCATTGCCCTCCGAGTCCTCAAAAACACCTCAAGGCAACAAACAATCAAACTTTTTCCGAGAAGCCATTGGAATTCAGTGGCTTTTTTTTCTTTTAAAAAAAAGTATGTAAATTAAAAACCAAACAGGTGGTTTTGTTGCACAAACTAGCTTGTGCAACTAAATTTACCCAGGTTTCGTTGCTGGATGGTTGCCACCAAAGCCCCCTTCTCTCCCACCCCCGCTAATAAAAAGCTTTAAACATGACCTTTGCTCAGCTGAGGAGGTTCTGAGGAGCCCAGCCCTGCCGGTGCAGTGATGTCTTTCCGAGGAGTTTTACAACAGTGTCGGTACTGTCGACGGCAGCTGTGTGTGATTTTATAGGAGAGGTTCCAATTGCCTGCAGCAGTCTGTGTTGGCCTTTAACCAGCTTTTCAGCGGAAGTCTAGGTGGACCGCATCGCTGTGTGTAGGTGTGTTTCTGACCTGCCATTACAGTACGTGCACAATGCCCACCAGCTCTTCGATGCAGCATTCATGCCAATTCAGGCAGGTAAAACTATAACTGTATATTGTGCATTATGCGTAATAACTAAACCATGCACACTAAATGATGAGCCTGCACAGAACATAACCTCCAATATTGTGCCACAACTGCCGAAAAGGACACTGCCGCTTTGCTCTGAGGCCTAAAAATGTCCATGCCACGACTGATATTGCCCCCCCCCCCCCAAAAAAAAAAATAAAAGAAAAATCTAATCTGGATGTCCGACCTGACAGAGTTGCAAAATCCAAAGATCATCAGTGCATGTTTCAGGCTGCGAGCCAACACCCACACCAGCGTACCACACAGAGGACAGTGAAGCTTTGAAGTTGTATTCTAGTGGATATTGATAAAAAGAACCTGCAAAAGACTTCAGTCTACAGTATCTACGAAGCGGAAGGAGAGGGCATTGAAGCCACACTGTAAATATAGAATAATAACCAGTTTGTGTATGCCAAGGCTGCACAGTATCTGAGGGAAAAAAAAAAAAAAATCTAAACTGCAGTTTGCCTGACAAGGTACTGCAGAGCTGTTAAAATCTGACTTGAGAAACAGCAGCTCACCTAACTACCCCCACAACTTTCTGTGGTGGAAATCCAGCCGAAAAAAGTTTTTTGGGTTTTTTTTTTTTTTCTAACAGCGCTGTGGAGCCTCGGCATTTGCTACTACATGTTAAGGCCATAAATGTGTGAGGCCTTATCTAAAACCACTGTCTACAAAGTCAGGCTACTCTGAACATTGAATATTGAAACCAAGATTACATTTTTCTGTCTTAGCAAACACATGAATGGTAACGACCCCCCGGCAGAGGATCCTGTGGGCCACAGTGATACGTCACCACATCCTTGCTTTAAAACTCAAGCTACTGTTGCAGTTATTGTCATTGTACGTGTTGTTATGGTCAGTTTCTGAGGGGAGGTTTTAATACCGGTAGCCAACGTAGAAGTCCAGATTCCTCCACCTGTCCTGCATGTATTTTATTTTACAAATTCAGCAGCTGCTTTGCTTTTCTATACCAGACTTTGCCTTTTTTATGGCGAAAAAAGAGACGAGTGTGGAGGACTAATGATGTGACTTTTCTACGATGGCTACACCTGAAGGACAAAGGAGACAGAAACGCTGCACTGTCACCAGTAATAATACTCTCCTGCTGTTAGGGGGGGCATTTTTCACTCTGAGTAAGCTCATACTTCCTGATGCAGTCAGGACCACATACACATAAAAAACTAGTCATCTTGTACATTATAACCCTGTTATACCAGCTCTGGTGTGTGTGTGTGTGTGTGAGAGAGAGAGCTGTATGTTGTGTGTTCAGTTCAGCAGCATTTGGCTTTTTCTGAAGGGGGGTTAATATGTGTGTGTCTGCGTTTTAACACCCATTGCCAGCCCATTACTGTGGAAACAGGCTTTTTCTATGTGAATTTAGATCTGCAAGAATCTGGGTGGGGTTTATTAGTGGTGGTGGTTTATCAGAAATAACAGCCCCCCCCCCCCCATCTTCCAGCATCGGAGAAGGTCCCATAACGCCGCAGCACAGCACCTGAGCTCGCAGCGTTTCTGACTGAACCCTACTGAGCTGGATCGAACCAGGCTGAGATCTGGATTAAACCGAGCTGACACTGGACGGCGCTGGCAGGAGTGGTCTGACGTCCTTATCTATTGTTTTCAATCTTGAAAAACCAGAGACTGAGCGCATGTGTGTGTGTGTGTGTGGTGTTTTGTGTCGATACGATGTAAAATATGCTGCCTTGATACACAGATCTGTTCTTTGGCGTGGTCACTTTAGAAGACAGGTTCGAAGCTGTCCGTACAGGAAAAAAAAAGAACAAACAGAGGAAGTAGATTGGACTTGCACCTCTATTTAAGTGTCAGTTCATCAGACCTGGGTCAAGCAGCACTTAAAATCACTTGCGATGCTTTATTTCACCCTAATTGGGAACCAGATTGGTGGGCAAGAAAGCTGCGGGAATGAAAACAAAGTCCTTTCTTATAGTTGACTTTCGAGCCAGCGTTAGCTGACCTGTCCCACACATCTGGTAACTCAAACAAGTTCGAATGAGCATTAATTATTGGTTGAGACTATTGAACCCAGGGCTGATGGTCATGTGGTCATACTGAGAGGAGGAACATGCTCAGTAGTAGTCGTGTAGGAGTTCAAACAGTGAAGCTTGCCAAAGGAAGTTTCTAGACATACACACATCACTTTATATATATATATATATACTGTATACGATATAAAATATGTATGTATATATATATATTTATGTATCTATGTCTTACGTCGCTTTTTCAATAAATTTTTTAACCTTTTATTCTTTTTTTTTAAAGTTTTTTTTAACCCCTGAGAATACCATGGACTGCTTTGAGTACAAAATACAACTCTCTGAGAGTACAACAAAAAAGTCTTTTTCTTAAAAACAAATTTACAAACAACTGAATTCAAGAACTGAAGAGCGCAGGCCTCTGAAGCTGATTATTACATTGTCATCATTCATCATCAGGAGAACAGGCGCAGCGGAGCCATCGAGAGCTTGTCCATGTCAAACCAATGTGGCGGCCATGTTGGTGCCTTAAACGTGTTATGTTGGGTGTCTTACTGCAGCAATGGTACAGACTGCATAGACACACACAGGTAAAATATGCACTGTGCACTATGATGCATTATGGGCAGAAAAGCGATGTAATCATAATTTCTAAGGTGCTCATGAACTGTGTTTTGTCATTCATAGGTCACGTGATTACACCTGAGCCAGCCAAGACTGTGACTTGCAGATGAAAGCTCCAAAAGCCAGTTAAGTGCATCTTTTTTTGTGATGTGTATTCTACTGTTTTGTTTAATCAATTCACCAAATGCCAAATACGGACAGTCTGCAGTTATGGGGGAAGCATTTACGCCAAATTTAGACACGTTGTTTGCACTTGAACTTGAATAATGAAGCATTACGATTCATATCATGAATTTACTCTAACAAACAGGCAGCATAAAATATTTAAAAAATTGCAATAATTCGCTTTTTCACTAATTGTAAAAAGCTTGGATTGAATGATGTTGGCTAGCAGGCCAATGTTCTCCTCTCCCGATGTGTATCTGCTGTTGCAGTTTGCACAGCAGCAACATGGCGGTCACAGACGAACTTGGCCAAACTCTGATTGATCGATGGCTCCGGCCTGCAGTGATCTACTTGTGGGGGGTGGGGTGGTAGGCAGCTCTTTGCACTGATAGTACAGAGTGGCTCTGCTTCGCTAACTGTTGCAGATGCTTTTTTTGATTAATGGCAAAAGCTGCATTTACATCCTTGTTTCAGGCACTAGACAATTGTTAAGGTGACAAGGAGCCCAATGCTGGCCACGCTCTGTAACCAACCCGACGGGATTTCCTTTTGGTTTGATTGTTGCAAATCCGATTGAGAAACGACTGATTGATCTACTTACTGATTGTATGGTTGAGTGAGAAGGTTGTGGGGAGGTGGGGGGGCAGGGTTGGGGGTTTGTTGCGGAGTAGGGGCACAGGGCAAGCGACAGAAGGCACAGAGTTTCTATGATGATTTTTCTCCAAAGATTCAGGCTACAAACCAACCAAAAAAAAAAAAAACAACCAAAAAAAAATCAGAACTGAGAATTAGGAAGAATTTGAAAGCAGCTGACAAGAGTCAGATCAAATATTGTGATGTGAGCAAAGGGATTTGCTTATAGTAGTAAGTGTGTCAGTATGTTTGTGTGTTTGTGTCTCTGTGTGACAATCTGAATGAGAACCAGGGTTGGGGTTCTTCTGTTTGCGATTCAAAACCGGAAATCTGTTTCTGTTGTTCTTGTTTTTTAGTCTGAAGGGAAATTGGAAAGCTTTAGTGTACATTTAGTCTCCAAGTCATCTAATGAGAATTGACCCCAACCCTGACTGAGCATCTATTATACACACGAGTGCTTACATTACAGCTCTTCTGACTAGCTAGTTGTGCTTTTCAAGGCTGAATACATGTTGTCCCATGTCACCCTCTGTACATATTCAGACCAGCTCTGGTGTGAAATTGTCTTTCCATTGAACATATTCAAGAAAACAAGGACTCATTGGATGCATCTCGGGCCACAAAAAGACCAAGAGCGAAGCAGACCCTGAAACCAGCTTGAATAATAATAATAATAACAATAATGCCCCAAAGTGTTTGTTCCCACGTCTGCCACAGACATGAGGCCAGAAATGGGTACGTCAACGCCCAGCAACAAAATGAATCTGAAGTACAAAACAAGCAAACAAACAAAAGACTAAAAGGTAATGTTTGTTTCCTATTTGTTGAATGTTTCGCATGTTGTGGTAAGCTAACAACAAACTACGGTCCGGTGGAGGAGCTTTTACTGTACGACAGGCAAACAGCTACATTCAAATTCACCCCAAAAACAAAGCAGGTAAGCGCTGAAGAGATTTTCCACTGGTAAATGTGACAGGGATTTGGTTGAACAAAGCCATACAGCCGTGTTTTGTAGACTGTATACTGGGCACACATGGAGAAACAATTAGCCAGCGGGATTCTGCTTGGATAACTCTGTGTTTGTGTGTGTGTGTTTGTTAATTTGAGTCTCAGTGCTTTAGGATGCCAGCACGCTCCTTCTCAGCAGGTCCTCGTTCCCAGAATGCAACTGTGGCAAGCGGAGTTTGCGTCCGCCAGAGCGCGTGTCCGTATCACTCTGCTCGCCATCGGAGAAGTACCCATCAGTCTCGGCAGCGTCCAGCAGGGACGAGTCCTTTCCTGTGAGCGGCAGGTCCACAGACTCCAGCCCCGCTATGCTGCCGCCTCCGCTGAAGCCCCTCCCTCGGGATTTACTCTGGCGGGACAAGCGGAGCCGCGGGGCAGCGCCGCGAAGGATCGCCCCCGCGTCGGGCACCGTGATCCCGGGGCTAGAGGCCGGAGGTGGAGATGAGCTCATGGTGAAGCCAGATCCCGCCCCTGACGCAACACCGTTTCCTGTGTGGATGCCGTCCCACCGGCCGCGGTCCTCCGAGATGTGACAGGAATCCATTTTGGAGATGGGTGGCTGCGGCGGCGGGTCCTTGTGCAGGTCAGAGCTCCTGGTCTGGTGGTGATGAAGGTGGTGGTGATGCAGGGCCTTGGAGGAGCCCCTGGACCTCTCCCCTTTCCGGCCCACATGGCTGGGCTTTTCCTCCGCCACGCTCGCCCAGAGGCTCTTTGCAGTGGAGGGGCTGCTGGCGGCTGAGGCGGCCGCTGCAGACAGGAGCATCTGGGGCTGCGTGGGGGCGGAGGATTGCGGGTGTCCACGAGCGCGGGGCTTGTTGCTCCCTCGCGGTTTGCGGCCCAGCTGGGGTGTTTTCCAGGTGGACTGCATGGAGTTCTCCATCATGAGATTTAGCAGGCTCTCCTCGCCCTGCAGGAGCTGGATGAGGAAAAATAAGAGAGGAAGTGAAAGACAATAAGAACTAAAAGTAGAACCAGTGACAGTAATTGAGAAATGAGGCCTGTTGCTTGAATACTCACTGTAATTTTTTGGAAGAAAAACTCCCCGCGCACCACCACCTACTTACATTTCCGAAAGATCAACAACAACTGATGTCACAAGACATTTGTTGTCATGCAAAAAAACAAATGACAAAGCTGTTGTACCCTAAGAGAATTTCTGTTTCTGTTGAATCTCTAACTTGCTCTTTTGTACTGAAAAAGTGAGTTTTATTGTTGCTACAGGCCTCTGTAGGATGAAGAACAAGGAGCTTTGTTTGATAAGTCATGACCTCACACCTTTTTTTAAAAGTTCTGATTATTTTTGCAGAATTTTCCCTCTAAAGAATATCAGGTTTTCACATTAACGTTAATTCTGTTTTACTAAAAAATGGTTCCAAAACACATCCTCAAACAATGTTGTTTGTATCATGCACTCTGGTTGGAGCCCCCCTGCAAATCAATATACAAACAGCACATTCCTGAGGAGGTCAGCCACAGTGCAGTCCTCTCATCAAACTGATCAACCCACAATAAGAAGTCGCCAAAACTCAGATCTCCACTCCTGTAAAAATTCACTCTCCTGGTCTGGAGCTGAAATATTTGCAGTGTGGAGACTTTTCTGTGGATTGGCGACATCTGACAAATGTAGAGAACTTTATGCGGGTGATTTTCAGAATTTGGGGAATTTTTTTAATGTACTACAAGGAAAAGTACAGTCTTTTTTCCCCCTGTACGCTATTATTCGAAGTTACTGTAGCGGATAATAACAGCCAAGTTTTAAAACCAAGTCAAGTTCATGCCAAGTCAATTGAATTTATGCAGCCAAAATTCACAAACTTTCCCAAAAGGGCTTGTTAAATGTGCTATCAGAGCAGCAAGAGCATCCACCTGCAGAAGAAAAACGTGTTGTCGAAACACAAACACATACCTTTGACTTTGATCACATTATAAATTTAACTAGCTAAAACTTAGACCACAATGAGAAATAAGCACTGAAACACTTCAATAATTGACTTTTGTGGACAGTTTGCACAGGAGCTTTGGTGTCAGCCGGATCAGTGAGCTGAGTTCAGTGGAAAGCGAGAGAGCTCAGGGACCTCAGGGAAACTTGTAATTTTAAAGAATTTGCTGAATTAATTTCCTTGATATTTGCTGGCTGCCTATGGGATGGTCTTGTGATTCATAATATTAATAATATGAATTTTTGTTCAGAGAGGAATATAACTTTTCTATGATGGTCTGTGTTTTTGAGATGATCAAATCCTAGATAAGATCAAAACCAATACTGTGTTAGTTAGTCTCTCAAAACTTTCCTCCTCCACAGACAACAATGGAGCTCTGTGGCACAGAAGAATAAGATATATCAGACTTTGGCCAAACAGAAAAATAGTTTGAAACAATCCATTGCTTGTTTCAGTATTGTCAATGAAAAGAAAAATACCACCACATCAGATCCTGATCATCCACTGATGAGCTTCACACTGCTGAAATTCACCCATCTTATTGTGGTTAGCACAAATCATACTGTGCTTATGAGCTTATTCTCTTTTTAGTGTTGTTTGTGCTGCTGTCAAAGTGTTATTTGATTAAGTTTTTGTTATTAAAGTTATTTTTACATTAACCTGCAATTCATGGCTGTGGCAGTGCTCCATTTCACAGAACTTTAAACACTGACAGCATCACCTCAAGGGAAATTAATTCAACTGAGCGAAGATTTTCACAAGTAATTTAGCCAACAAGGAACTTTGTGCTAAATTTAAGCGCACCATGTTAAAACTTTTTCTGTGTATTCTGTCTGACAACAGGCAGTATGAGCTGTTACAGCGGATTAAAACAGTTTTAAATTAGTTTGAAACATTTAACTTCTCACAAAAACACCCCACCTACGCGTTCGTCTGCTACCATTTTGACTGGATTTTGCTCTTTTTTTGCCCCCCAGTCAAGTCCCCTTCCATGACTAAGATGATCTTTTTGAGAGACCTTTATGTAACTTTGGATGTCCGCCTCAATTACATCTGTGGGCAGGACAGTTTCTTATTTGGCTCCTGGCACTAGTTTTGTCCACCAGTGAAATGGAGGAGGGGACGGACTGTTTGAAGCTGCTGCTGATTTCAGCTGTTTCAATTTTTTCAATTTTTTTTCAATCTCGTTTACTGCCAAGAGCCAGACTGCAGCACCGTCTAATGTACTCCTCCTCCTCCTTTAACTGGTCTGATCTGCGTGCTGTCTTGCATGTACTGAAGCTGAAATTATGCTTCCAGATGACGTTTTATTTTGAAAGTACTAAATGAGTCAAGTTCCACAGCTGAATCTAATCTGCTGCTGCATTATCAGAGAAGCTCTTGTGTGTATTAACTATCACAACATTACAGTCAAACCCAGAAATAGTCGAGGCATCGTTTTGCAGGCCTCCCCGCTGCTGAAGCCCTACCTGGTCGGAGAGCAGGCTGCCGCTCTTGTCCCGATGCTGGGTACCCAGAGCCCACTGGCTCAGCATGTCGTCAGCGGTGATCTGAACCGACTGGGCGAGCCAGCTGTCGAACAAAGAGTTGTCCAATGGGAAGGACTTTGACAAACCTGAGAAAAGGGACACACGCAAAGGGAGAAGGAGATGGATGATATTGAGACAGTGAGCAGGGAGATGAAGGGGAGAAAGAGAGAGAAGGGGGGAGAAAAACAGTAGACAGGTGAGATACGCTGCACTTATCTCATAAATTAAAAAAAATACAGAACTAAAAGCGTCAGTGGAGTTGAAGGGGATTGTCTCTCAAATGAAGATGAGACGAGCACTGAGGCTTTTCAGAGCTGCAATGCAAGACGATCCCACATTACTGTTAATATAGAGAGTTAACGTCATTTCACTCTGTCAGTTTACCACATTCAGAAATGACACTTCAATTCAGATAATAATGACTGGGCTTAGATTTCCTTTTTTTATTTAAAAACTGGAAATGAAACCATTTTTTGAATGTTAGCTTAATTTGGAAGACTTTTCTACGGTTTAACAATCAAAGCATAAATCTAGCACAAAAGACTGCAAAACTGATAGATGGGCAAAACCTCCTCTGCAGGAAAGGATGGTGTCACGTCTGAATACACAGAAAGTTAGCATAGCATGAAACTGTAGTATCGTCCAGTTTTTTTTGTTTTTTTTTTTTGAAGCAGTGTAACAGGTTGGTGGAAATCAGTATTTTAAAGGCAAGTGGAGGCTGCACGTGTGAGTTTTGTCTCTATTTATGTTAATTATAGCAACATCACAAAATGAATATTATCAAAAATGTAATGTGAACACCTCCAAATTGATGTTAATCTTTCACATAGCACCTCTAAATGATGTTTTTTTCAGTTTTGGCTTCAATACAGTTCTAAAATCTTCTAAACCTCCTTTAGGTTTGTCAGAAAGAGAGAAAAAAAGACACCTTGACATGGTGACATTTACAATATGTAGCCATAAGCTCCAAATCCACACACACGGGTTCTGTCGCTTCATCAATAATGAAGATATAAACCCATTTTACAGCAGAAATCCTGTTTCCTGTCTCCTTCCCAGCACTCTGGTGTGTGTGTGTGTGTGTGTGTGTGTGTGTGTGTGTGCGTGCGTGCGTGCGTGCATGCATGTGTGTCTGTATAATTAGCAGATTTTCATGGCTCCTTTTCTATCATTGTGGGCTGTGAAAGTGCTGCCAAAGCACTGCGTGTCTGTCTGTGGCATTTTAGTCTTTCTTACTCTGCACACACACACACGCACACACACACAAACTCATACATACACACAATGCAGTGAATACAGTGAGCCTTAAGGAGAACAGAGAATAGGGGGAAATGGGTGTTGGGGGGTGGGGGGTCCATTTGCTCATGCACTTCTTCTCTCCTGTTCCCACAGAGGAGGGAGCCCATATTTTGGCTTGGCAGCCTTTCACTGCTCACATCTTTACCTCCTCTAACACTGCTGGGGTTAGGAGTATAATTTTTTTGGTACTCTGTCAGAATCATTTAGGTTAAAGCTTTCGCACTTTATGCAACAAAAGTCAGAAATATCTTAATAACTGAAAGTTTTGGCAGGCATTTTTTATATTTGGCTAAATCACTACCTGTGTGTAGCTTATTGTTTACGCTTAGACAAAATTTAGGCTATTTATAGATATTTTACAAGTTGGGACTGAAATCGAATGTATCAAGTTCAGCTGTAAGGTGGCATCATTAAACTTTGTTCTTCCTGTCATTTCCCTCCAGTCTCCACTTGTCTCTGTGAATTTATAAAGCAGATTCATGCAGTCCAGAGATAAGCGTGATTTTTTTTCCCTCCACCCACGGACACGTCTTCGCATCACTTTGCGCCGCCCCCCAGGCGAATTTGTGTCTCATCACGTCTTTATGCGATCGCACCATCTCTAAAGTTTGCTTTGCATTCTGTCGGTAAGAAGATCTTACAGCGTATTGCTCTTCTATAAAAGATAAAACTGTCATCAAACAAAAAGGCAGACATGAACAGTGTGATTTTATGAGCATCTGAGCTAGTTTCTTAGAAATAAGGATGTTCACAGAAAGTGGGACGATAACACAATTGCATGATTGCACTTTAAAAAGAGTCAGCTTTCTTATTTTTATGATCAACTTCACCTTTAAAACATAGAAACAACCACAGAAACCCTGCTGTTACATCCACGTACATCAACCGTATCAACGAAGAACAATCAAAACTATTTCCACGAGTGAAAAATCCGTATTTGTTTTAAAGGAAAACAGGCTTTAATTATAATTTATACCAATCAGACACTGTGCACGGAGAAAAATCTTCTTTGTTAGCAAACTAGCAACAAAATCAAAAATGATTTTACAGTCCGGGGGGGGTTGTGTCATCCAGGGAATGGAAAAATAATGAAATTAGTGTCCTTACTTAGCCAAAAACAATCATGAACCCCTGCTTGAGAGCACTGTCATGTCCACTTCGGAGAGAAAAACTGCTTCTTAACAACCCCGAGGAGCACATAAGCATCAGCACGGATAATGTCGACACATTACGGAAAAAAAAATACCAGCAGACGCGTGCGGATTTTTCTGATCTGAGCTAAATTCTCCTTCCTCTTTCCTCTACGATCTCTCCAGCCTCCCTGTAAATCTTCAGTGCTTATAATGATCTGCCGAGCAGGACGGCAGGAGGTGCTGTTAGGGTGGCTTTAACACCAGCTATCCTCCACACACACACACGCACGCACGCTGAGCCGGTCGTTTCCATGACGCAGCATGTCTCTGCAGGAGTCGAGAGAGCTCTGAGGGAGGGAATAGGTGACAGAGAGGAAAAAAAAAAAAAGAGAGTCAGTGAAGAAGTGTGAGGAAGGAAGGGAGGGGATGATGGAGGAGAGGAGAGAGTGGCAGAGTTCAGAGAGAGGAAGGTGGGAGGGGAAAAACTAAAACACGCCGGTTCACACACATCACTCACTGTGCACATTTTATTTTTACTGAGAAAAATACACAATATTAATATTTAATGAGCTGCACGCTAACATGCTCACTGTGACGCCGCCGATGCAATTATAACGTTCAACACGTTCGCCATCTTAGTTTAGCTTGTTTGCATGCTAAATAGCACGACACACACACAAAAAAGAACAGCTGGGGCTGATGGGAGCTGGGTTTGCAGGTGTTTAGCCACAAACTAAAATATCTGATAAATGAAAAATGTGATCTGAAAGTTGCTTCAAATCCAGCATGACGGAGGCATGAAGGCGTGCACCAAATTTCACTTTAATACACGGGAGGACCCGCATATTATTGATTCCCACAAAGCCTGCCGATCGTGGAGCTGTATCTTTTAAACCATATGAAGATACTGACTCCTCCTCTTCCTCCTTCAGCTACAGATAGCATATTGGGAGGCTAATGCTAATGTATCCCAAAAAAACAAAACAAAAATAAAGGTCCTGGTGCCGTTAAAGCCATCTAAAGCCGCCGTCCAAAGCTGTGACAACACCGGTGCCAATGCACGCTGGTCTCACAGCAACAAAAAGCCCCAGGATGGCACTGCAGAACAGCTGATGGCGAGCATTGATTCGCTAGCCGGCGCTACTAAGGCAGCGCGGGGTGAGGAATGCACCAGCAGCAGGACAGGGCCAAGACCAGGCCTGTGCACGAGAGGGAGGCAGGCAGAGAGCAGCGCGCTGCTTGGTCTAAAGCCCTCACTACAGTCTGATGATTGTTCTCAGGTGCCAACTGTCTGGCTGGAAACTCCACCAGGAAGGCGGAGATAGGAACGGAGAAACTCAAACAGAGGAAACGTGCAGCAGGAGCCATCAAAAGATCCATCAAAGCAATGAGAGAGAGACGAGGAGACCCGAATAAAGGAGTGAAATCACAGAATAGGACGCGACGATGGCAACCGGCATTAAAAAGCTCCGCATGAATCATCAGACATGAACCTGTCAGAGTTGCTCACAACAACAAAAGACAACATCTCACTCGTGTCTACTGTCTCTTAGCGTATTGTGTCGAAACGATCACACTATTCTCATCTGTAATTTGTCCTCATTATCTTTTTCAGCACCTGAATGAAATGTGGGAGCAAAGGGAAAAAAATGACAATCCATTTGAACTAAATGCCGAAAGAAAAATTTATCCAAATAATTCAGTCTAAAAGGGTTAAGAAACAGCTTAACCTTCAATTTTTCAGCCTCTTGTGTTTTCATTAAGAATAAAAGAGCAAAGGCATCTTTCTGAAGATGCTATCTTACAATGAAATTCAAGAAAAATAGACATTTTTGTGTCCATGCAGGGCACAGAGACGCCCATTTCCTGAGTACAACAAGTCTGAATGAAAACACCAGAATGGACCACAGCCAGGAAATATAGTAGTTTGAGTGAGAGGTACTTTTCCCACTCGTTACCAAAGAACTCATAATTCTCTTAAGGTCATTGTTAGTCATAACGAAGAAAGGCAGTACAAAAAAAACATACTTGATGGAGTCCCACACATAGAGTTTTCTCTCTTTTAGTCTCAGTAGAGGTTTATTAGGCTGCAGTTGAATATACTCCATCAGACAGTTTGATCAGGTCCCCGTGTTTTACAATCTGAGCCCTGGTCTGAGCTGCTTTGTCGGAGAAGGTCAATTTTAAAGGCCTTGGGCTTTGTACAGGCCTAGTCATGAATATTCACACTAAACTGAAGTTTTATCGAATGGGATCCGTTTGATGGGTCATTCGATGTGTTATCAGACCCATATAAACTTCTCTTATATTGGTTTTTATCTATTTGGGAGTAAAACACACCTGTACATCACTGTAGCAAGATGAAAAGGTGGACCATGAAGGTCAGCAAAGATTTCCAGGGGGTGTTTAAAGGAGCAGTGAGGAAAATTTAGTGGCATCTTGCAGTGAAGTTCGCAGTGAAGATCTGATTTCTAGCACTGAAGGGATGACTGGTCCTGATATTAATGCGATTTAGCCAAGTTGCTGTCAGAAGTAAGACGCTGAGATGTCCGAGATGAATATCATCTGGAGAATCTGCGCCCCGCTGTGCTTTGAGAGATGTTTCTGGTGGAGCGGCATGTCTGCCCGCTGAGCCCCATTAATCAGCAAGAGTGACAAGTGAATTTTAAATCCTTAATTACCAGCTAAAAAAAAAAAAAAACTGTTTGCCATCGCTTTTCCACGGATCTGACATCTTCACATCTTTCGTTCCCCATATGCCTGCCCACCAAACGTTGCTGTGTGCTCCATGAAAGGAGTTAAACGTTGTTTATTGTGATCATGATGCTGTGGTATTGTTGCACCAAGCACACTCAAACTTTTAAAGAGTATTTTAAAAAAAAAGCGTTTTATCTCGCCTAACGAAACTGAACTGAAAGTGAAAATACAAACGATCGCATAATCCTGTGCTGCTGAATTCAAGCTGCCATTTTAATGTAAAAATGGGGAACATGGTGGTGCAACATGCTGGGCCAAGTGAGATCAGATGATAGTTTAATGAAAACATAATTCATGCAGTCCAATCCAACAGATCCTAACAGTTTATACGTTGCACTGGTCTCTTCTGGAAAAGTACTCCATAGATTTGTTATCATCACATTTCAAGTCTGACGGGGCTCAAAGGGCTATATTTGCTTGGGTTCGAGGTGTCAGCTGTTGACACACACCAAATTTACTTTGCAGGTGATTTGTTTACCTCGCCCACAGACATTGTTTCGACCACAACGTGACTGCTGATGCGTAAAGTTGCTGGAATGTCCTTGAGTTTTGTTTGTCATTTTCAAAGTGGAAAAACATGAGTGGCACATTGCTGTTTTTTTCACGAACCACTAAAATCAGGTATAAAGTATAAAGCCAGCGCTTTCAGAATGATGTTACCTTTAATTTTAATAATGGCTAGTTTAAAGAGAGACAGTGAGTCACCTAATTTTCTGAAAAAAAAGCACCCTATGGTTGGCTTGTTCACTCTTTGTGGTGGTTTTCCAGTAAAAAGCAAATTCATGTGAGAACATTCAAACATGCAAGTTGCATTCAAGAAAACCTGAAATTTGCTCTGGATCGCCGTTTTATGGAAACTCACTGCCCATGAGGGTGACACCAGGAAGGATTTCAAAACAGTCTCCCTTTTCCAAATCACCACTGGCATATGGGCCGCACTAATAAACAGTGGGGATAGGGGACAGTACATCTGAGAAGGAGTTCTGGTACATATCTGTCTTCTTGATCCCAGAACACTGAGAGGAAGACAAAGCCCTGGGAGTCAGGACCAGACCCGACAGAGAACAGATGGCCTGACACACAAACACACACACACACACGCCAAGGCTGTGAGATATGAACACATACTGCACGCAAAAACAAACACACAGATGACACGCCGAGACAGGAACCATATATATATAAAATACGCGGGCCAGGGAACGCATACACGCACAAACACAAATGCAGACAAATGATACGGTTGCAGACAACAAAAGCGCAGCACATACACAGAAGGGCTTGTTTGTCATGGAAACACAATGTGAGGGATTATTTCCCAGCATCTATTCAACATCAAGTTGCAGTCCTTATCCCTCATCAGTCAGACGAGAGAGACCGAGACAGAAAAAGAGAGGAGGAAAGACGGAGAGAGAAAACAGACAGAGGGAGTGTTATAAGACAGCGAGAGAGAGAGAAAAACAAGAGTCACAGGAAGAAAAAAATAGAAGAAAGCTGAGAGAGATAGATGGGAAAAGAAAAGCTGAGATAATATCAGAACAGGAAGCAAGTGAGGCAGAGCCAAACTACTCTCCTGTCCTGCGTTATCGTCTCTCTGTTTATTGATCAAATTCACTTTGACAGGAAAATACTGTTGGCTCTGCGACCCTCAGCTCCGGTTAAATAAGGAAATGAGAGAAAGTCCTGCGTCATTGCTGACAGTCGCTGCGTGTGTGTGTGGGTGAAAGGCTCAAAACAGCTCTGCCAGATTGTATCTTGATTGTACTGCAAGATATAAACGCACATATGATGATGGATAATCTTTACACTGCGTGGTAAACTGTATATACTGTATGTACCAGGCTCTGAGCAGAGCAAATGTTTAATGACTGACACTGATATATAAATGTTCCAATAATATACTCAAGGTGAAATACCCTCATTCAGATGATAACAGTGCACAGAAACTCACCATTTAACTCATTTTAATGTTATTTTTAAGCGGGATAGTCTCTTTGTATGAGAACATTCAAATTGCGGGTTTTAATTTTGACCATCCTTCCTCTTAGCCATGTTAACACTTTACTATTGTACTTTGACGCTATTATTATAATGCAGACCAGAACCATTAAAGGAAGCGACTTGAGCAGTTTGTAGACAAATTACAACACAGTTAACACTGATTTGATAATTAGCAGGCTACAAACTGGGCTAAATTAGAAGAGGTTTCTACATTTCTACGTTACATGCAACTAAAGCCATTTTATTTATTTAGTGTGAGGCAGCTCTTAAACACGTGTAAACACGGTTTAGTTGTTCTGGAAAAAAAGAAAAGAAAATCAATGTACCAGAAATGTCCAACGCTGCATTACAACATGTGTTTGCACAATACGTAAAAGCTGCACCAGCAAACAGACAGTTGAATATTAAAGCTATTTAAGGGTAATATGGTTAGCTTTGAATTTTTATTAGCATGGCAAATTCAGGGATAATCTTTTGCTTGAGTTGCTCTCTGTTTCCGAAAGAGAAATGGTGCATGTCGGTGAAAGTAATTAAGTTTAATTAAGTGAATAACAATCTGCTCTACGCCATCATCCAGAGACTGACGTCGACAAAGCGAAGCACCAAAACCACAGCACGAGCAAATAAGCTGGACAGCCAACGCAGGCTTAACTGTTTCAAAACATCCGGCCAACTCTGATCAGATGAAAAAAAAAACAAAAAACAGCAGTTTAATCTTAAATGACCTGCTTCTGTACGTCAACGTGGAAAATAGATCCTCGGTACAAGCGTTGCAGATGAGAGGGTATTTTCCATTAGTAACTGTGCCTCGTGTCACTCATTTTTTCCCTTTAACACACAGATTAAAATCTTTTTCTACAAAATACATCAAACCAGTGACTTTTGCTCAGTAAACTCGTTTATCTCATTTCGTTATTCTGAGACAAGCAGGAGACTCTAAACATGCTTCGAAATATAAAAGAGCTGCTGGACTTTTACAATTTCATGTTTGGTTAGAGCAGCCGTCTTCATCAAGTTTAGTTACACTGTGTAAACTGTAAAGATTTACAGTCTGCTGGACTAAGAATCTAAGAGGTGTCACAGTATCAAGAGCTTTAGGTATCAGAAAACCTATTGTAAAAATGAGATATTGAAAGAAAGTTAAATTAAATTGTGTGATTCTCTAGTTGTCAATAGGAGTGACAGCTAAAATTATAACCTCTCTCTTAACTCGCTTAACTTAACTCTCCAGTTAATATACACAATTTATTTAGAAAACTCCTGACAAAACTTCCACTTAAAAGCCAGTTTCTCAAAAGCCGACACGCACACACACACACACACACACACACACACGCACACACACACAGCCAAACCTCTGATCTGGGAGCGGAAACCGAATCTTTGCGGATGTATGGACGGATTTGATGTCGCAGAAATGTTAACAATGCTACGAGGTTAAGCTTTGCCATATAATTCCCACCAAAACGCTCTAATCCCACAAAGGCAGGAGCCCGTTTCGCTATCCACGGAGCAGCTCCAGGTTGCGTCCTTTGATGACAGCGTGGTGTCTTTGTTGGGCTTTTTTTTTTGTAGCTTTGAGCAACGTTCTGTCATGTTCGTTTTTCTCAGATCACAAGAAGGAACTGAGCTCCTCTCGTTTTTCCACGTTTCTTTGGCGCTGCTGCCAATATGTCCCGCTTATGTATTTTTAACCCTTTTCATGTGTCGTACGTTGATGTGCCTGTGCACCTCACTTTAAGTTCAGCTGTAGGACTCTGACCTCTGACCTCTCTTTGGAGGAAGGTAAACTAGAGGAGAATTTATGCTTTTGATGATCTATAAAGTAAAAAACACGGTAATTATCCACAGTGTAGGTGAACATCTGTTACTCATGCACATAAAACGGAGGATAAAATGATATTAGAGAGCAGGGTTAGTCATCAGAACTCATTTTCATTGAGGCTCTTACATATTAATCATGTACAGTAATTGTCTGTGCAGCCCACAGGTTTTTTTTTTCTTTTTTTTTTCATTACAGAATGTCATCGCAGGAATATTCATAACTTATTAGATCTGGGAACATATAAACAAGGATTATGTAAGGCTACAAATCCACCCACTTGGTGTCCTACATATAGAAGCTATTCACAGCGGAGGAGCTGCTTTTTAAGAGGTTGCCTGAAGATATGGAGGACTTTGTTTTCCATTTTGTTCTCCCACACAAACATACAGTATATCACAACTTGAGTGTTTCTTTCCCTCCATTGTTCGCATGTTAATTATCTTTTTCCTTCACAATAACAATAACTTATATAACATGTTGATTGCCTTTTTTGGTAACTTTAACTCAACAGTTTCCTCTGAAACTTTTTACTTTAAGTCTCTCTAAACCTAAAATAAATGGTTTCAACATACTAAATGTAGTTGTGTATGTGTGTGTATATAATTAATTTTAATATATATAAATTAAACACTTTAAAATTACCTTATAGCTCCTTATAACTATTTCATAGAGTGTTAAAAACAATATAAAAATTTAAAATTACTGCTCATTAATGGTAAATGGGCATCCTTAAAGTTATGTGTATCATGATGAATGTGATCATTTCATTATTAACAGTGTCCCTATTTCCACAAAAAGTATTTTTAGATGCTGTTTTATAGGAGAATATTCAATATTTTAAGTGAAAAAGATCCAGTATGTAGTTTCCCCCCACAAGTACTCCAAAATGCACGGCCCTTTATTTGATCTTCACGCTATCAATCATGCGACGTGTGGCTGTTACCTTTTTCTTTTTTGAATGGCTACAATGTTTATGTAATTTTAAAAAGGGAAGCGTTTCCAAAATTAAAGCCTGAAAGAGGAAACGCCACGTTTGATCCCGACAGAGCGCTCCGGTTCTGCCACAACCGACAGCGCCGGCTCTCGTCAAACTGCCACAGCTCGACTGCCCCACAAAGCAGCCGTATCTGAAAAGAAAACCGAGGATGTTTTCAGGGTGTCGGGAAATATGCCACCGGCGCATCTAAGAGTGCTTCCCAAACAAGCCCCGTTCACGGCAATGAATGCAGACGGAGCGGTAAACAGATGGACGTGAACAGAAGGACAGATATTCAATTTAAAAGCTGAACCTCCCATGTTTCTGAAAAGAGACGCTTTTGGTATCTGCACCCCTGATTTAACACATCAGTCAACACATCTCGGCCCTCTCTCGCGCGCACCTGGATTATTTCCTGAGAAAAAACCCCCACAAAAAACCAAAAACAGTCACTCATCGACTTCTCCAGGGCAAACCTTTCGCTTCTTCTCAGCGGATAATGAAAAATAAACCTCTCTCTCAAACCGCTTCAGAGCATCTTTCTGACTTTTATGAGGATGTATGTGCGCTGACATGTTGGTTTGCACCCAAATTGTCGGGCAGGTGGCTTGTCTCGTGCTGACAACTTAAAAGTAACAAATTCAATCACCGCGGCCGCCAGCACGCATCCATCAACGGTCCATCTTGTTACGATCGCCAATACGTCAGCAAAATGCCTGAAAATTGTCAGCAAATATCTGCTATCTAATATCTAGTGTCATATCTGTCCTAAGAGCTTCCTGTGTCCCCCGTGATGATCGGTGTTGGTCCTTCTCGCAGGACAGACGATTATCATCATCCGTCCTCATCTCACTAATGAAGAGAACTGGCAGTGACAGGCCCCTCTCTCTTATTCTACTGGTGTCTCTCTCCCTGTCACTCATTAATAACAAATTAACACTCACCAGGCTTCCCTGCCCCTTTTCAGTTTTACTACCATGCCTATGTTTTTTTCCCTTCTAAAAAGTTTAAAGTACAACATGTTTAGGCTGCATGAATCGCACTGGGATTCATTTCAAAGATGTTAAAGTTAACAGGAGTCTCATCGGAAGCTTTTTATTTCTAGTTTATAGTCAGATTTCGCCAATTGATCATCACTGCAATAGCATGCGGATGTGTGACTTGCTTTCATTACATCCCCCTGAACTATGACGGCGGCAGCGTCCAGCTGGCTCCTGCAGCCTGTTAAGCGCAGAGAAGAAACGTTTTTGAAAATAAGATGAGCTATTTCTCAACTTTCCTCTCATTGTCTTCACTACTGACAATCTGGACTGGCAGCAGAAACATGAAAAATACTGCAGAATACATGAACCTCATCAGCTGCTGCACCACATTGTTGAAGCATTTTCAAAAAAACGGGATGCACCTGATTATTTATTATAACTTCTGTGAAATTCATTTAACATTAAAATAAAAGTCACGTCAGTCTCGCTCTTGTTGGGCGGTTTAGAGGTTAGTGAAGCTCAGTTCCCGTCCTTCTCGGGATGAATGTATCTCACCCTGCACCTCTCAGGAGGACGTTCTTCAGCTCTGCGGGCTAAAACAAGGTGATTTACTCATTACAGGGAAGCTGAGAGGAGGGCTGCCTGATTTTCAGGGAAGACATTTTTTACAGCACCTAGTCTTGCTTCATCTCTCTTTCTCAATTTTCTCGCATTCGCCTCTCCCTCTCTCTTTTCTCCCCGTGAGAGATGTTGCTGCCAACTGATTGATGCATCCGATCGGACCTGCTGGGCCGAGCTGCGGTCAGCTCCGATTAAAGATTTTACCATCAGCACCTGACACTTGATCCGCTTTGAGCAACACACAGAAAATGCATGACAACACTGATGACGGACGCATAAAGTCTTCAAAAAAAAAAGTATAATAACACACCAGCATGTCAACCGCAGCAGAATAATTTTTTTTTTGTTAAAAGTTGCATCAATAATGTATTAAAGACAGAGTTTCCACATATAAAGTTTTTATCAGGTAAATATGAAACAGTACTATCCTGAGGTTTCCAACTTTTATAACCTCTTGCTTGTTTTATTGTGTTTCGCCCCTTTGTATATCAAAAACGCTGCCTCAAATAAATTATTGATGCATCAAGGTTACAAATCTGCTGCAAGCTTTTGTCAGCAGGATCTTTCATGTGAACACACAAATACACGCACACACAATATGTGGCATACGTTCAGCCAATGAGGTGCATTTGATCAGTTTGGAAACTCTGCTCAAACACTGCAGGGTGTACACACACACACACACACACACACACACACACACACACACAATGTACCTAGCTCTTTTAGTAGGGAGCCGTTCTCTGCCTTCAATCTCTCCTTTTTCTTCTCAGGACTACTCTTCCTCCTCTCCTTCCCTTTCTCCTTCACTCCATTCTGCTTCCTCTTTTCTCCCTTCTGGGTTTTCTCTGCAGGGAGACACAGAAGATGGGCTGAGGTTAGGGATTTAGTTCAGTTTAAGCTCGATTTAGCTGTCACTGAGCCTGGGGAACTTCCTGCTTTTCAGCTGGAATTTGAGCGAGAAAGTAAAAAGAATATAAAGGTTGGAGAAATATAGTGAAAAATAGATCCATACTAACCAATTATCTAGAGGTTTTTGCTGACATTTTCAGAAATTATTTCCACAATTCAGCTGATGAAAACACTTAAATCCAACTTTAGCTTTGCAAGATATTAAAAATGTTTTGTGTACACACATATAAGAAGCAAAAAGAAAATAAAGAAGGAGGGAAATAAAGAAGGAGAAAAATAGGAAAAAACAAGAAGAAAAGTCTCTGGAGAACTTTAAGAAGAAGTAGTAGTTTCCAAGCATTAGAGATATACCTCTTCATGTTTTGAAAGTGTACAAAACAGCTTGTGACTGAATTACTAATCTTTTCACGGGACCTTATCTTACTGTGAGGGAGTGGTGAAGTCATTTTCGAGGGCCGGTATGTGACTCACCTCCCAATGAGATTTTGCGATCAAGCCACAGTTCATCTTCAGTGTCACATTCACACTTCTGCTCTAACCAGATAAAACCTAAATACCCAGCATGCCTGTTAATGCCCTTTGGAAGGATTTTTAGTATTTTAGTTAAAGTTTGAGGTCATGGCCGTCAGATTCAGGACTCGTACGGCCTCTTTGACACAGTCAGGTAAAACCAGAAGGCAAAGACTAGTCATGGGGTTCCTGGTTATCTCGTGTTGTTGCACGATGTTGGATGTTGTTTTATCATAAAGTAAAAATCCATAAAATCAATCCAGCTTTCAGATTTTTTTTTTTAAAAAACAGAAAAACAGCACAACAGCACACACTGTCAGATCTCGCCGCTCAGAAAGAGACCACACCATACATCAGGTGCGTGTTAGGCCTTCAGGTCCGTGAGCATGCCGACACACACGCTGCCTGACATGTAACAGAGCCCCGCAGAGCGCCCCCCACCTTTACCCCCCACCACCACGCCGCTCGCTGTCCTCTCGCTCCGGGAGTCCTCGCTCTCTCTCCCTCCAGCTGAGAGTGCGGCAGGTAACACCGCCAACGCTGATATGCACACACGATCAAAGGCCGAGAGTGAGCAACACCTGACAGCATAACGCACCACGTTCTGCAGGAAATACCAGCTTAGTGCAGGTGTGACTGTTCGTTGAAGTGCTGCTACTTTAACGCAAATAAAATCCCATTTCACATTCATATTAACGATGCATCTTCATAAGGAGCTTTAACAGCATATAGTTTCTTGGTATATAGTTTAATTTGTTGATAAACCACCGCAGATATGATACAAACAGATTTTTTCACCCTGCATTTCCCTTTATCTGGGGTTTAGTGGGCATACAGTCCACGTGGAACAGATGCTACAAAATTTGCTGATAACTATAAATTAGTTTTACAGTCATTGACATGAAGAGAACCCTGAGTGCAGGATGAAGCGGGTTAGAAAATGGATGGATGGACATGAAGAGAAAAAAAGCAAAGCTAAAGCCCGGTAAATTAAATAAACAGTTAATAATCAAATTCCCTTGAACTTGCAGTTGACATTAGAGAAACTGGAGCCAGAGAATTGTTGGTGTTTCTGCTTGAAAAAAAAAGACCTACACAATTAATCAATTATCAAAATGGAAAACTCAACCAACTGACTGATCAACGAAACAGCTACGAATTCAACACGTTCTTATTTAAAACGCAAGAGGATTTGATCACGGTTGAGCTCTGCATTTAACAGGCGTGCACAGACACACACAGACACACACAGCATGTAAGGAAACGCTGCGTTCACACTCCGCCGACTCTCACACATACAGCACAGCGATGATCTCTCCCCGTCTCTCATTCTGTGACATGGGAAGCCCTTATTGTTGAGATGTCTTGTTGTTACAGGCTCCTGCTGTTTACACAAACACAGAGTCCTGACTGCACGGCTCACTAACTCTCCTGCTGCTGTGTATCATCTTTATATACTGTGTGTGTGTCAGTGTGTGTGTTTGTGCGCGTGCATCGGTGCAGCAGGTGGCACCTGCAGGTTCATTACAGCTATACCGGGGGTTTGGATTTTATTTGTTTATGTGTGTGTTTCTCTTAGCGCTCACTGAAGGGTGAAATAGTCGTCATGGATGATCTGACACTTACAGCGAATATATCAGTAGAAAAAAAAGGAAAAAAAAAACAGCAAAAACTGCAGAGGAAGGGCTCATTATTCTCATTATTTTTATAAAAAATATACTGGTGATTTAATCTGGCTTTCCAAAATAAAGGGGACATTATTACAAATTATATGCATCCATAATGCAAAAACACTTTCTGAAAATGTCTTTATTTATTGTTTTTAATTATCCTGATGTGCGTTGTGATGAGTAACTCTTTTGCATGTTGTTTCCTTTTCTTCTCCTTACTTTCTACTAAATGAAGCAGCTGCCATCACCTCCACACGACCCCGTTTACAGCAGGAAATGAAATTAGATGTAGGGACTTTATTTCCGTTATCGTCGTATCTTTTCGCTGAAAATCTGCAAACAAAACTGCAATAACATTAACGGATCTGCAAGGGTGTACTTTGGTTAGAGCGTCAGGGCTTTAAGCTGAACGCTGACATAGCTTTCACCAAATTAACCACAGTTCTTAGAAAATTATAAACTTGATGACCTGATATCTGAAGATATCGCAGTTCAAAAAAATACAAATATGTCAGCTTCTCTCTTAAGTTAGTAGGATTCATCCTCTGGGAGGAATGAAAATGACCACTAAATATCATCTTAATCCATCTGATACTTGAGATATTTCAGACTGACACTGCCATCGGTTTCCTTGCTGCCAGAATAAAGAGCATTTAGCATCAAAGTAAAAGCTTTAATCTGACTTTGTAGCTGTTGGTAACTGCAGCACACACAGCGGATTCT
Source organism: Amniataba percoides (assembly GCA_037176925.1). NCBI lineage: Eukaryota > Metazoa > Chordata > Actinopteri > Centrarchiformes > Terapontidae > Amniataba > Amniataba percoides. The sequence goes on along the minus strand of JBAJHX010000067.1, from coordinate 17,470,884 downwards.
TTTAAAATTGTGTGTGTGTGTGTGTGTGTTGGTCAGTGTGGTACATGCCTGCACTGCGTGTGTGGCTGTCATAGCCAGCAGTAGGCTGTCCTCATGCTTGCCTTAGCATGGAGGAGCAGGACATGCATGAATGGAGCTGAGAAAGACCAGAGAGAGATTTCACACTGAGACGACCCTGTGTGTGTGTGTGTGTGTGTGTGTCAGGAGTGAGAGAGTATAAGGAAAAGAGACAGTATAGTTTACTAGGACTACAATAGTTTGTAGTTTACTCCACATTCATGCGGGGCTAAAAGTCATTTTTGTTTAAGGGTATTCATGACTTCAAGTTTTGTGCAATACCTCCACTTAAGAAATAAAATTTAAGGTGAAGTGGGTGAATAAGAGTTGAGACTGATCAGAAAGATGAAATGGGATGGAAAGAGTTGGTGAACGTGTACAGGGGTTTTCATTTCCAGGACCATGCCAGATCATCGCCTGGGTTAGTTAAGTGGAGTCAAAACTGCAAAAGCAGCAAAGGTTACAAGTGTGACAAACGTGGCTACAACCCATTCGACACAGAGGCAGGAAGAACGGTGAGGTGAGTTTTCAAGTGAGAAATCTGATGAAGCGTTTCTGTTCACGTTAGTTAAACATGTAAGGGATGAACTTTAGCAGAGATTCGATTTTAATTCAGTTTTTATACTTCTGTATTCCGATATACTGTGAAAACGACACCAAAGCACGTGAGAAAGCTGTTTTTGCAAATTACTGTTGCACTTGTCACTTACATGTACAAATGTCTCAATGTGTGCTTCTCTGCTTTTACTTTCATCCCTGTCTCCAGTTTAAAATCTGAAAAGAGCTAAATAAATCTTATTTTACAACTTCCTCAGGTTTTATCTCACCACATACGTGAGAATCTTACAATAGAGACATTACTGATAAAAGGGAAATCATCTAACCATAACGGAAATCATGGGAGTCCTGACAAGAATTTAACTGCTCATCTTGAATCTCAAAAATGTGATTTTACTGCCAGTATAACACCTGTAATCCTTTTTTTTGACAGCAGAAACATTTCCAGGAACCTAGAAGCCTTTTTAGGATCTCCTGGGCTGCAGTTTGGCATCTTGTGCCTTTCTTTGCTCTGCCTCCACTTTTCGCTGTTTAACATTTAAACATTACAGTGATATGACAGTAAATTACAAAGAACTGTGTGTTGTTGTCTTTGTGTGCAAACGCTGCCTAAACCGCTGCTTCTTGTTTTGGTGGATTAAATATTCTCTGTTCTTCCATTGTGGTGCAAACACGAACAAAAATAGCTTTTTTAGTTCCTGATTTTGTTTCCAGTTTCACTTCCTGGAGCCCCTTTCTCCTCTGTGCTAACTAGTTGAAATTTCGAGGATAGGATCAAATTAGCTGTCCATTTAACACGTATGAGAGCAACTCCACGGTTTGCAGTCTGGCGGTGTGATGTTGCGTTAAATGTGAAATGAAATATGCAACTTCTACAGCCAAACACAATCCATTTCTTCTACTGTTCAACCTTATAAATGCTTGAATTTGTCAACAGAGGTGATGAGAGACGGGGTGAATATTTGTTGGATATGACTGACTGTGCTGTAATACGATAGTATGAAAGCGGCAAGACCACCATATGAAACTTTTTTTTTATAAAGAGGATTTGTAAACGAGTGCAGGTACATCCACATGACATTACTCCCCCTTTTTCCAATTTATTTTATGGCTGTTGCTGAAATTGCGGAGGCTATAACCACCAGGGGATCTTTGAGGAAGCTCCCAGAGGGAACACGTCTTCACACAGCCCCTCAAATTGTAATCTCTTTCTTTTTTCTTTTTTTTTTGTTTTGACAGGAGGACCGTTTTATCCCCTGATCTCTGAACATTTTTCCCATTTTTTTTCACCCCCTAATCTGATCTTGTTCTCTCATATGTTCTACAGCTTGGAAAACTAGTCTCTGGGTTTTTTTCAAGGACGCCCGCAGGCTCCGCTCGTACATGTGGAAGCCTCACCCCTGCAGGTTGTAATCTCAGCACAAATCCAACTATCGGCAGTGGAAACCTTTTTAAACACTTATTTTTGTCACATCTGTGCTTTTTTTTCTCTCCCCCCTCCCCCCACCCCTTTCCCCTCTTTTTGTCTTTACATTCTGCCGTTGCATTTCTCCCCATCCCTGCAATATTATCCTTCCCTCCAAACCCCCTTCTCCTCTCCTCTTGTTTAGAAGGTGCAACAGCACCAGGGGATTCGTCTTTTTGAAGTGTGTGATTAATTTCCCCTCTTTCTAGGTGCACTGAACTGCAGCGTGAGTCTGTGTGTGTGTAGCCACCGTGTCCCATTTCTTACCTGAGCTCATTAGTGCAATGTGAGAAAGTTTTTTTTTTAACTCCCCTACTGTCTTTTCCTCTCTCTCTCTCTCCTTTCTTCTGTCCTTTCACACTCTTCTCCTTTCCCTCTCATAGCTGCTAGTCCTGTTTCTCTATCCTCTTCCACTCTTTTCTTTCATCCTATTACCGTATTGTCCATTCCCATCCTCCTATTCCTCCGTCCTTATTTTCAGTCGCACACACACACACACACACACACACATTTTCCAAGAGCAGATCAGAGAGGCCAATACTAACCACTGTCAGCTTGTCACAGTTCGGTTTGAGCCAAAATGTAAATGTACCACATTTCCTGCATAACAATAACACCAAGTGTGTGTGAGTTTTTGTGTGTGTGTGTATGCATTTTCAAGAAAGAGTCCAACCTAAAATACTGAATATATCTGTATTTTTTTATATGCGTCAAAATGTTTCCTCCAAAGAAGAAAAACAAAACAAAACAACACAGCCTGCAGACCGAATACTGTGCAACCACCCAGCAACGACTACATGTGTGCAGGCAGGTTTTGTATAAATAAGATTATACTGTAGTTAAGAGTGAGTAATGTTCCCTACCAGAGAACCGATCAGCTGTATAGGGAATAAGTCAAGTGCCTGGCTCCTGTCTTCCTGTATTTGGCAGCTAGAACTGTGTTGCTTCTAGCCTGGAATATGGGTTTCATTTTGTCATACCTGTCTAATATTATAGATTGCTCTTGGTTGGTAAAATATGCCAATCTGCTGCCAGTAGACTCGTCTATGTTTGCGAATGTTCAGAAGCCACAAACAGCGTCCCCCTTTTTTTACGTCAACGCACTCATGACCAGATTGGGAAACACTGGGCTGACTCACTGAGTTGATAACGATAACGAAAAAATAGTGTGAATATGTTCAACTCACTTTGTGGTCAAGGCCTCAGTTTTCTTGCATAGAGGGGAAATCTTGTGATCTTAATCGCATAGAGACGTGTTACTGTTGAGCCAAACTGACTCAGCGTCTTCCTCTCAATGAGCTGTTGTTTCACCAGTAAAATGAATGACAAATATCAGGCTTTCCCCGATACTTTGATTCCTGCCAGTGAAATTGAAGTGAAAATTAAAACTGATGAAAGCTTTTGTGGATGAAAGGCTGATCTGATCCTGCTTGATGAAGTTATTACATGTATGATAAGGCATTGAGCCGCAAAAACCACAGGACGCTCTGTCACAGGATGAACTGAAAAATCTCCTAACTTGAACAAACTAACATGTCAAATGACTTCTTGTCGAGGTTTTTAATCACCGCGCTGAGCTTTACGTCACTGGCTTCAGTAGCCTTCCTGGTATGTCTCAACATTATGCCTCCCTTTCTGCATGCGGGACTGCAGGGATGCTGCCTGCCCGCCTGTCTGCCGATAACATGCTAGCATTCACAAAGCATGACGAGAGCAGCCCTCAACATGACAGACAGGCAGATAAACATGACAGACGGATCCGGCGGACTGGCAGACAGAAGGCGGGACATGACAGATTAAGAACTATGAGAGACAGACAGGCAGGACAGAGGTTTGCGGTCCTGTTGCAGGTGGGTTAGAGGAGAGACGTGTGTTTCCCACATGGAAACACGCCCGGGGGGAGATGAACGGAAGGGAGGAAGGTGCATGGTAAGCTCGGGGTGTGTGCAGGTTTCTGAAAATCTGGTTTTACAAAAAATTCTGTCCTGCCCAGAATTGGATGTCACATATCTAATGAGACATGATGTCCAACATGTTCAGCTCATTGTATTTGCATTTATATGAGAAGAAATAAGCATTTGGATCAAAGCAATACAACTCACACACTGTGGAGTCATATGGGGAAACCGATCAGTTTGAATTTACACAGCATTTATTATTTTTGGTTTCACAAACCTCCCAAAGGATAAAAACCACCTCAACACAATCTGTCTGTAGCACCTGAAAAACCGAACTTTCTTTTCAGCTACTTTAAGTGTCACAAAATGAGTAGGACAAAAGAAGAACGAACCGAAGACGAGTGATGGACTGAGTGAAACCGAGTGTCGGGCGAGGCCACCAAAATAAGACAGAGGAGGGAGGGAGAGAGGAGGGAAAGCATAACTCTTGGAGGACACCGCAAATGAGAGAAAGAGAAAGAAAGAAAACAGATGGGTGAGAAAATAGATTAGAAGGTAAGGATGAAGAGAAATGGAGAGTGAAAAATAAGAGAGAAAGTAAAAAGAAGAGGTAGATACAAGGTGAGGGACACGACAAATCATTACAGCAGACAACCTCATCCTTCACTACTGGGTGCTCTCTCTCTCTCTCTCTCTCTTCCCTTCTTCCACACACACACACACACACACACACACTATCCTCTAATCTAACTCCTGTGGCAGTGTGAATAGATATGGCTGTTTAGTGCCAGCAGCACAGCTCCCGGTACCTGATGGCAGCAATCTGCTGAGTCAGCAGCTCTGCACTCTGTGTGTGTGTGCGTGTGTGTGTGTGTGCGGACGTGTGTGTTCACATGCCTGTGGGAGTGTGTGTGTGTGTTAGTGAGAGACACAGAGGGAGTTGGGGAGAGAGTGAGAGCGTTTGTAAGATTTAGTTGAGTGCATAGATGTGTGTGCAGCCTTCCTCGGGAATGATGAGCACTGCAAGTTGAGCACTCCAGCTACACACACACACACACACACACACACACATACACACACACACACACTATCATTATCATGCCAGCGAGACGTCACTGGTATTACCATGACAACAAGCTTTCACTGTCATTGCCATCACAGCTGCAGGTCACGACTACTGGAACTAATAGGGATGCTTAACATTATGCGAGATAAACACGGGTCAATATCTGTTCTTAACAACTATACTTAACTCTCGTCTCCATCATCAGGGTTCATCGTCATCGCCATAACAACGGCCTGGAAGCGCGACAGCCGACGTAAATCTGAATAACCTCGGTGTGTTATTCCACTTCAGTCTTTGCTTTAATCATCAGGCTGAGAAGGTTGTTTACTCTTGCTTTATTTAGTACATAGATAGATAGATAGACAGATAGAGAGATAGAGAGATAGATGAGCATCTTCTTCTCTACCTGATGAGCCAAAGGAAGTTGTTAATACCTCTGCCTCTTTTAAAGTGCAGTTATTTTTTAAAGATTGTAGACTACAGGCTTCATATCCAAACAAAATTTTTGTCATACATTTGAAGAGATTTCAGACTTTAATTTGAAGTCATACTAGGAAGTGTTTCAGACTGGGTTAGACCATATAGCCTGTTTTGTCTCTATCAACTATATCAGCAGCATCGATAAAGTGATTAAAAGTGATGGACAGTGAGCAGGAGTCTTTGCTTTCTTTCTCTTCTAGACAGCTAAAAAAGTCAGCTGCACGTGTTCAAAAATAAAAATAAAAAACTACTATACGACTATCACATCAGCTCGGTTTTAAAACTGATTTTAGGATTTAATTACTAACTTTTAAGGTTTTTCACAGTCTTGCCTCTGGTTACGTTGCCAAGCTACTGACCTCGGGTCCCCGTGTACACCAGAGCCTGGCGCCAGATGCTCTGATGCTATCTCAAGAGATGAACTAAAGTCCAGAGGTGAGGAAGAGTCACATCGATCAGCAGTAAATGTATTTAAATCTATTTTTAAAAGACATTTTTATGAAAAGGCAACATATACTTTTATCTCCACTGTTCACACAGCTCTTTTATGAGAAGCTTTTCCACATGAAATGATAAAAATGAAAGAAATCCAGGGACATACACACATGCAGTTGACTGTGAGTTTCAAAAATAACAGCTCAAAAAAAAGAAAAAGCAAAAAGAAAGAAAAAAAACATACTACATTTACGGTACCCTTGCGGTTGTCCTAAGATTATAAATCTCATGTCAAGCAGATATCTTGCAAAATACAGCAGCATGAACTCAACACCTTTCCTCCATCACAGAGCAGCTGCCCAAAATGCATCGAGGTCAGTCATCTGTGTAGGGTGGATGGGAAATCGAGCGCCATTTAATGTGGATGGTGTGTGTCACAATATCTGGCCGGACTATTATTCCAGTGTTCTTTGGTGTGCAGGTGTCAAGTGCGGCCTGCTGTGCAAAAATGATGACAGGCCATTTCCAAAACTGTCCTCCCACTACATTCAGTCAACGAGGGTTTGGATGGAACCGTTATGCACTTGGACTTTCACTTTTTTTTGTTTTTTGGGATGGACAGAGTGTGTGTTGGCGGCCTTGGCTACGGAGTTGAGAGTGGGTGAAAGGTAACAGGCTTTTACATTGCAGTGTTTGGATGACTGGTGTTCAAAAAAAAAAAAAAAAAATCACCGCAGACACTCTGTCGCTGTCTCGCTCTCTTACCTCCAGCTATGTCCTCTTCCAGTAGTTGTATCTGCAGGTGGAAGATCTTCTCCTGGAGGTCGCACAGGGTGTGTTTCATTTTCTCCCTCCGTGTCACCATGTAGCACAGGTTACGCACCTGAAAGAGCAGACATCACTGTTACAGACGGGCAGCATGTTTCACTTATCATCATCATTTTAATGCAGTGGAAGTGTGTAATCCTGAAACATTACGACCAGCAGACATGTGGAGACAAAGACATACAGACACACATTTTGTTCAGTCCTCTGTTGTTATGTCACAAAATGCAGAACTATATTTTTAAAGCAAAAAATGGATCCAATGTTTGATATGAGAGGGGCAGGAAAAAAAGCTCTTCAGACATTTTTAGGCTCTTTTAGTTCACTTTTTTGGTTTTATGGTACATTTTCTGTTTTTTTATCTGTTTCAATGTGCTCACCGACCCCATCAGTAGCAAAAAACGATGTGTCAATCCCACAGTACGCTATCTAGCCACCACCAAACAGCAGACACAAAAAGCTGGCGAGTAGCTGGTGAAGAAATTGGGTTATATAGCAGATTTTTGGCAGGCTACAAGGAGAAAGAGAGTAAATGTTGGACCGGTTTGTCTGATGAAATGACTGATAAACTCACTCCGTGTCTGTTGGATGCTGAAATAGGCAATCCTCTGCTAATATGCATGATCGGAGGTGAGCGTTTTCTGCTGCTTTCTAATGGCAAAAAAAAGTAATAACCATCTGCACGTTACTCTTTGCAATAAAAATCTAATATGGCCGTCAAATCATGGCCGATGCAAAATTAAAAAAGGTTAAAAAAAAAGCCCCAATATGTAACATCAGTGGTTTAAGTGCATCCAGTAATGAAACAATACGAGTCGAGAGGCGACTTCCCGTTTCCTGCCAGTAAACTGGATCCCAGACTCTTCTTCCACTCAGACCCAAACTCCAGCTGAGCCCTCTCGCTCCTCCATATTGCCAAATTACTATCATATGGCCCTATAAGCAGTATACGAGTGTGTATGTGAGAGGATGGAGAGCCGAGACGCGAATGTGTGAGGGTGCATGTTTATGTTAAAACACATATGGACGTTCAAAGAAAAGCTGCGGTTGTAAATGTGCGCGTCGCTGTTTTTAATCGGTTACACATAAGAGAGAAGAAGACAGGCAGTGGAGGAGGCTGTGGATGGGACTAATAGAGAAATAGCTAAATATAGAGAGACAGGTAGGGAGGGACAGACAGGTGGGAAAGGCTGAGTGAACAAGATTCAAAGATATTGAAATGCGGTGCTGAAGTGCGGTCCCCTGGCAGCCGCGGCTGTTAAATGCTAACAAAATCATTTTATCTACAGATAAGACAGCAATTACGGAGAGTAGATGCCCATGTTAGCTCCAGGTAGAAACTCCAGGATTCTGCTGTTCCGCTAGCTTTTGTACCTATGGAGCAAATAAAGCAGAAAAATGTGTTCCCCATTGATTTCAGTGGGCACGATTTAAACCAACCTCGTCCACTTCATGCACAGTTTCATCTCTATTTAAAATGATGAGTCGAGAGACATTTTGTCTGTGTCTAGATTGTTTGAGTGGCGGAGAATGAAACTGACCTTTCAATCAGGACATGAATGATGATACACCATGCAAACTCACAGAAGAGGTAGGAGGGATGCTGATTGTCCTGTCAATGTGATCTTAAGGGTGGAGTCAACAACTCTGGAGAGTCTGAGTTCTCAGAGTCTGAGAAAAAAGGCATTTTAAAAGTTGTTTGCTTGTGCTCTCTCTCTGACAGACCTGACAGCAGGAATTCAGACTTTTAACAAATCAGCATCATAGTTACCTTAATATTTCGGCAACATTTTTGATGCATTTTTTTGTGATGAAATGACAGCCGACAGGTGACTTTGCTAGATACAGTGAATATTTATTGATTTTGACACACTAATTATGAAACTGCCACTCACCGGAGACAGATGGATGCAAAGATTCACCACAAACACAAACGATCCTGCTGTCAAACTCACTGTTATCCAAACTGTTGTCATGTGCACGCTGGGTCTGATCCACTTACAGAGCCAGGTCTGCATGCGAACTTTGGATCATTTAATTTTCTAGGTATTTGTTGAATCTGAATCTTAATCTTAATTTGTTAATGCTGCTTGAAAAGAACTAGTTCATGCAGCGCGTCGTAGGACCACGTTGGAAAAATTAAATGTTTAGACATTTTCCCACGGACACACTGGAAGGAGGGGCGAAAAACTGACTCACCTGGAGAGGGGCAAGATGCAACAACTTGTTTAAAATGTGGCCTGAAAAAATCATCTGCCTTCCCACACTGAATCTCTCAGACTTGAACCACAGAGCCATCACACGCCTAGCACAAGCTACTAAAAATGACACTGATCACCCCCTCAATTGACACCTCAGTTTCGTATCACGGCAGCTCTGAACAAACTGCCTCGCTGACACTGTCGTGAACCGGCGTGCACTAAAGCAGACATGAACATTTTATGTACTGCCTGCATCCGTATGTCTCTGTGTCGTACTGTCTGTGGAAACAAATCTCAATCTGGGACAATAAATCTAAATGGGGTAAAAATATGGGGGATTCCAGCGCACGCTTCCAGGGAATCTTTCCTCAAAGCGGTGGCGTGTTGCACTCGGTTTTCAGAAATAATTGTGCACATTGTGAAAAAACGGAGCGCTTGAGGGAGACATTCAGACCCCCCCCTCCCGCGTACTTTCTCACCTCTGCATGCCGCTGTGTGAAGTGGGCGCGATTGCTGGATTGATGGTTTCAGAAAGTTGCAAAAAGTCCGACCCGAGCCCTCCACCCACCAACTCTAATGTCAGAGAGGCGTTTGGGAGGAGGTTCAGACCATCCATCAAACATTACAATTGGAAGAATACAGACGCATTTATAATCTTGGTGATAGTTTGGATTTCCAGCTGCTTTTTGGCACAGTGCTACAACATCAAGACATTTTCAGTTTGCAACATTATTGATTTAATTCACCACTGGCCACATGAATTAAAGAGTGGGAGTGTAGCCTGAGCTGATGTTACTTTAGTGGCTCAGGTTAATGGAGCTAATGCGAACTGAGGGTAAGAAACACGTGCAGCTCTCACTGTACGATGTGCAGCCTCGTCGCTGTGTAAATGTTTTAACAACGGCACGTACACCACAGTAAAGCTTTATAGCTGCTTAGTATCCTCATCGGTGCCATGGCATGTCGGGTTCAAAGCAAACAGATCCCAGCCGCCACAGCCGCCGATATTTACGTACGGGCAGAGACAAATAACCAACCGTCACGGCTCTGTTTTATGGTATAGGACACGCTGTCGTGAAGATTTCCAGTTTGTTTACAGCTGTGGATACGCAGCACATAATATCCAACGTGCAGCCATGACGACAGAGTAACCGGAGAGAGAGACAGTGAGAGAGGTAGGGAGAGAAACTAATTGGGTCCACGCCAGCGCACTCGAATCCCAAACTAACAAGCCAGGAACTGGATCTCAGCCAACTCCATTTCTCTTACAATCGTAAATCAGTAATCATCTGTCTCTAACCACATCTGCTTGTGTGTGTGAGCATCGCGCGCGTGCGAGGCTGAAGATCTGCCACGGTGCTAATGGGAAAGGACAGACTGTGTGTGTATGTGTGTGTGTGGGTGCATGTGTGTTTGTGCGGCGTGTAGGAGGGCACAGTTTCAGGTATTTGAGAGGCAGAACAAAAAACTGGAGCGCAGATATGAAGACACATATCAGACTAATATTACACTGGTGGCAACACAGCACGAAACAGCCTGTCACTACTTGTAGTCCTGAGTGTGCGTGTGTGTGTGCATGTGTGTGTGCATGTGTGTGTGCATGTGTGTCAGCAAATACAGGATAAAGAGACAGAAAGAGAGCAAGGGCTGTATGAGTTTGCATGATTGCTGCTGACTGCTGCCTGAATGATAAAGAAATGGAATTGACTTATTTGTTTAGTTAAACAGCATATGTGTGTAGGTGTGTGTGTGTGTGTGTGGGTGTGTGTGTGTGTCCGGGTTGAATGTTTATCTGTTGCTCTTGATGGATTCGTCAGCCTGGCCTATCTGACCAATTCCATCCCTGTTAGAGCGCCACAGATAAAAATAGCTGCTCAACTGGGACACAATGTGCAGAGCCTGGCTTTGATTAGGACACTGTGTGTGTGTGTGTGTGTGTGTGTGTGTGTGTGTGTGTGTGTGCGTTTACCGCTTTCAAAAACAACTACCTCTGCCTAAACACATGACAGGGGAGTGGAGAGCAGGATGGGAGGTAAAGGAGGAGGAAGAGCGATGATAGAGGAGAGGAGTTTAGAGTAAAATAACTGTTGAACTTCTCTGCTTTTGTTTACTTTCTCCTTTTTTCTTTTTTTCCCTCCTTTCTCAACCTTAACTCCCACATCTCACTGAGTACCTCTCTCCTCTGAATATCAAGGCCGACCGTCTAAAGCGCAGAGTCATTTCTCCTTTGATTATTTCAGCGCACCGCAAATGAACCAAACCCGTGTAACCCTTAAAAATAAAAACGTTCTCACTGGATCAAGGAAATGTGAAATATGAATATTTAATGTCATCAGGTGTATCAGCTGGTGAGGATTTACTTAATATTTCAACATATGTATGAGAGTGAATGAATAGATGAATAAATAAATGACTCTTCTGTTTCATAAGAATGTTGAACTTGACTTTTTATAACTTGATATCCAGTTTTTTGAGGGATTTGAACATCCCAAAAGATTTCACCAACTTCCGAGCACCTGTGTGACAAACTCATATACAAAGTGGTCATCTTTAAGTGGAAAATGAATATTGAATGAATCTAGCTGCTGCTAGAGATATCCAGCAAATGTGAATCAAAATATACAAGTATTTAAGTTTTGAGTTTTGAGTTTTTCCAACATTTTTGACATGAAACACATATCTGGAATATATTTTGTACTATACAATAATACTTCTTCCATACTTAACTGTGATTTTTGTCTATCCTGAAACCAAATCTGTTACTGGGCAGCAGAGTTTTTAAAATGAAGTGACCCAAATAGAATTTTTTTCCCCTCCTTTGGCAGCCTCTGACCTTTTTCTCACTCCGTCTCCTCTGTCTGTTAGAGGCCGCTGCCCTTTACTATCTCTCTCCTTTGTCAGTCTTTCCTCCACAAATTTAATCCCCCCACCCTCTTGTACTGAAGCACATTATCCCAACAATTTTTTCGGTCAGTCTTTTTCATTCCTCTTCAGCTCCGTCCCCCTTTGTCCCATCTCTGTCTCGAGTCTATTCATTCATCCCGAGTGGCTATCCGTCTCTGAATCAGCAAACGCGGCACTTCTCTCACAAAAATCCCCGCAGAGCCGATGAACCCAAAGCAAAACAGCACTTCTTTTGCGTCAGGATGGAGGAGCGTATGAGAATTCATTGTTTTCCTTTCTGATAAAGAAAAATTGCTGTTGTGGTTGCAGTTTATAAGAGTATGGATATTTTCACAAGTCTGGTAAGCGGGAGCAACTATTTGTCTCTGGACAGCTTCACCAGCCCGAGGAGAAATAACAGCATGTCCTTTTTTTAGCGGAGGTGGGTTGTGAATATAATGTTTGTGACCTGGACATGTCAAGAACTGACCATGCAGACAAAAAAAAAAACAAAAAACACTACAGGCTGAAAGAAATTGAATACATTTGAAAAATGTCTCCTTTTATCCACCTTAAATGTCTTTTTCTTTACCAGTCAGAGATGTTTGCTTGCTCGTGGCCATTTGATGAACTGTCTGGTTATGACAAAGTCAATATGACATATTTGTGGGTACAGGACATTCATTAATTTGACCAGTACAAATTAAACTTGGCAGGTAATTTGCTTTTTTGGCAGGTGACCCAAAAAGGTGGTTGAGAAAGAAGTGATGAAATCAAATGTTCTAAATTAATTCACCAATGTGATGATTTAAAGCACAATAATAGCTGATAAATCACTTATAAAATGGACACAGTCGGGTTTATTTGGGGCAGATTTTCTGAAAACAAGAAAAAAACTCAGAGATACATTCCTCCTTTTCTCCCTCTAAACATCCATCTACTACTCCTTGTAACGGCTCATCCATCCTCTCTCCTCCCTTAATCCCTCGACAACTGAACCCACCTCCTTTCTATCTCATCCATCCACAACACGACAGGCTGGAGATAATCAGCATTACAAGTGTATTAACTGTGCTGAGCAAGGCCTCTCATACCACATCGTGCACATCTCTCGCTCTCTCTCACCTTCACAATGTAAAGCTCTCTCATCCTCTCTTCCTCACTTTCTCTCAGTGTCATCACTTCTCTGTACTGATAATTAATGAACTGATGCACATGCACACACACAAGCTATATGCACACATGTATATCACTTGCTGGCTGTTTATCTCTCTCTTTCTCTGTCTCTCTCTCTCTCTGACTCTCTCTCTCTCACACACACACAGCGGTCAGCAGAGCATTGGCTGTCATCAACCGCTAATTACATCAACAGGTGTCTGGCAGGAGGGCACCGTGCCCTTTATGAGTGTGTAGGGAAAGTGAGTCAGTCTGTGTGTGTGTGTGTGTGTGTGTGTGTGTGTGTGTGTGTGTGTGTGTGTGTGAGAGAGAGAGAGAGAGAGAGAGAGA
>JBAJHX010000067.1:17409676-17445629 GCA_037176925.1 Amniataba percoides | reverse complement strand
GTGTGTAAACACATGTGAGCATGCTGAAGTTCCTCCTCTTGGTGGAAAGTGACACAAGCATACAGGAGAAGAGGAAGAAAAAAAAAAAAAAAAGAAAAAAAAAAAAAAAAAAAAAAAACAAAAAAAAAAAAAAAAAAAAAAAAGCTCAGTAAACCTACTTTTGGTTAAATAACCACAACAGAGACAGATGAATCAACGTAACAGCAGGTAAACATCCAGTTTACTCATTTCTGACAGTACAGGAGGCCAATGGGCATAGAGCGAAAGGTTACTATGGTAAAAAGGCATCAATACGGCTCACAGCCTCACAGTTTGATGCTCAAGCCACATTAGAAACTAAAGCTCAAAAACGACTCATGTGTCCCTAAAGGCTTCAGGCTTAAACTTCCACACTTGCATGACTGCTTTTTAATCTTACATATATAGGATTTAAGAAAAGTTTGACGAAGCGCTATTTAAGTTGACTCGCATTGACAGGCTCTCAGAGGGTGTTATTAAATTGGACCTTAGAGGGCGGCACTTGCCGTCGAGCCCTGCGAAGTGAGATTTTACACTTGAGTTGAGGCGGCGTGGCGGCTGGTACCGTCTGAGAGACCCTACTGTAAAATATTAAAGGCCTAGGTCAACTGGGGGGCCCTCATATCTCCCTCATTACTTATTGACGCACACCTATCTGTGTGTAACGCAGCTAGTGAGCCTGAAGGAGTGTGTGAGCGTGTTGTGTGAGACAGAGCGGTGATGGTTGACTCGCCGGTGCACAAAAGCACACGTGGTTGTGCACTCACACAACCAGAAATAGACTCGATTGGAAACCTTAAGCACACGTGTACACACACACACACACACACACACAGATAACGCAGTGTAGCTTTTCTGTGTTACGTGTTTAGTATGTGGAGTTAAATACTGGGTCTGTGTACACGTGTGTTTATAACTGCATTTGCGTCTTAAGGTTGCATGTGAGCTTATCAGGGCGTGCCAGTATGTACCTTTAATTTCATGCGTTTAACATGTACGCACAAGAGTGTTTTCATGCATGATTGCTGTATAGCATGATGTGTCAAACATGTACGAGCGGGGACGGGGACTTTCATGCGTTTCTTGATGTGTGAGGGCACATATGCTCAGTGACAGGTGGTGCGTGTGTGTGCTCCTATTGTCTGCTCAAAGTGATGTGAATTTAAGGTTTAACTTCCAGTGAATTATTTATCCCTGCAGCAGCCTTGGCACCTGCATTGGCCAAGGGTCTGAAAACATATACCACACACAACACGCTGACACGTATGTATGTGCGCACACACACACACACACACACACACACACAGTGCAGCAACACACTGACACGCAGAATTATACAGCCGAAGCAGCTATAAATATTTATCCCTCTTCCGCCTCATATTTATTTCATCCAACAGAGCTCATATCAGAGGGGCAGCGGGATGGTGAGGAAATCCAGAGAGAGAAAGGGGGAGAGAGGAGGAGGTGATAGAGGAAGAAATAGATAAATAGAAATAGAGATGAAGGAGAAAGAAAAAGAGGGAACGCAAGATAGAGGGAGAATATTCAAATAGTTTTACAAATGAAAACGAAGATGCAGGAGGAATGAAGTCCAGTGATAAAATAAAATAGAAACAACAAAACAAGAGAAAAAAGAAAAAGTGGACAATAACCTAAAAGTTCAGTACTGCTGGACGCACAAGTAGCCTTTTTTTTTTTTTTTTTTTGTTCTGACACAGGAGAGTCAGGACAAAGAAGCTGACGAAAAATAAGTTAAGAGAAGATTAAAAAGAGGTTAGAGGCAGAGTGATGGAGGTGAGTGGACATTTAAAGTCACTCAGGAGTGTCATTGTAGCTCGAGCAGTCTAGAAGCAGCTATTGAGGTGCACAATTGGAGCTGGACTACTACGCCACTTAGCTGGGATAAAACGCTGCACGGCCCATGCTGACATTGGGAGAAACAAAATAAAACAAAAAAAAAAAAACGGCCGTTGGGTTGCAACTGCCAGACGGGAAATGTCAGGGAAAATATCACTCAGACTCTAAAAATAAAAATAGAAAAGGAGATGGAGTCTGTCAACAGATCCTTTGTTTCCCCAAGAGTTGAAGAAAAAGTTTTACGTTGCTCCTTCAGAGGACATAATGCAGATTCCAGCAATACGTAAATGTCTCCGAGCAGAAGGGGAGGGCATCAATATGGTATAATCCATATGATGTCAAGGCTCACCTAAACAAAAACTGCATGCTATGTGGTCGCTCAGCTGCAGAAGAAACACGTATGTTAACATAATGTAACTGAAAACATTTACAATGCAGTATTTTTAAATCCTCTGTGGATTATGAAGGACTTCAAACTTATTACCTGTCACAAGTCTGTGCAACATGCACATTGTGGACAAACCAAAGACTAGGAGAGAAAAGCAAGCAGAGGAGGTCATATATACAATAGATCTTCTCAGGCAAATAAAGTTACCTGAACTACATGTTTCCTGTAGATCAGTATAAAAAAGACCACAGTGTATAGGAAATCCACTCACACAGACAAGTGACATCACTTGAGGCAATTTATCAGATTTTCTGTTGCTCCCACAGGAGCCACAAAAGCTTGTTTTCACATGAGGCAGTGCTCTCCGAAACCTGCAAACGGATTTGATGTGTAAAATACTTGGAGTTCTCCTTTAAGATCTCTGCTGCAAACTAAAGAGAGGGTCCTGCCTGAGTGGAAGACTAGACCAGACCATTAAGACTGGACGAACACCCAAAACAGAAAACACCAGCTGTCTGTAAACACTGGACTGAAACTGGTAACCGCACGTGGTAAACTGGGAAGGAGTGAAAATAAACCGGAGATCATTTATTACTGAGCGACTGAAGTTCCAAACTTGAGTTCACAAATGATCTCTTTGCTGTTAAAGTTCAAAGTTCAAAGTTCCCAAAGCTAGTATGAGGACAGTTGAGCTCAAACTGTTATCATCATTACATATTCTGTTTTGAGCTTAGCCTGGGGAACATAGCTGTGCCTGCATGCAATGGCTGTTAATTATTTAGTTTTTTAATATTGTGAATAAGGGCCCATCCAAATATTGGAATGATGGTGTGCAGACTCAATAAAGTGAGAAAATGAATGTTAGATTAGCATTTTGCCATATTTATACAGCTTGTCATATTTGGTGAATAATATTACTTTGCTTGTGTGTGTTTTTAAAGAAATTTCCTCACAGAATTCTGATTTGAGCAGGACAACTCTGTCTGAATCTCAACATCTCACACTTTTTTTTTTTAAGCAGTATGTCGTGGACCAAACACGTCAGTATATCATGTGAATCTCTCAGTTGCAGATTTGGTTCTTCACCAAAAACATGTACTTTCATTGAAGTTGGCATAATCAAGTGTTTCTGATCTCTCCCCGCGCCCTGGAAGGCGGCTCGGTGACCTTGTGGCAGAGCATTATCAAAGGCTGGGGCCAAAGGAGCAGCTCTCTGTAAGCTTTGAAGCCTTAGGGCCGTGTTACACAGTCAGGATGAGCATGCAGCATTTTAAGCAGCAGTGGATCTCAACAGGCTGTTTCTAGCAGAGCGGACGGAGCTCGAGGCTACCTGAAGGTGGAAAGTGACTTCTTGCCTTCAGCTTGCGCAGAACGGTGCAGCCGGATTAGCGTACAGAACAAAGACGGGAGCGAAGCAGCATTTTCATATTTGCAGTGGATTTTAGGATTGATGTGAAGGTTTTGCTTCTTGTTTTTAACCTGTTTTGACAGCTTATATTTGTGAGCTTCTGCACCCATGGCTGTGTAATTTTAGATTTGTGACCCTCGGCTGAATCTGCTAAACTGATGACTGGAGAATATTGCATGTTTGCTGTCTGTAGTCATATTGATGGATTTTAAGTGTCACTTCTTCACTACATTGGTGTACCTTTGTGGTTTACATAATAATGTTTTCAACTGTTTTAATCATAACTTAACTATTTTTTTCTATTTACTCTTTTTGACACCTTCAGTTTTTCATTGTATCTCCGTGCTTTTTTTCCTGTGTTGCTTTGTAACACATTCACGTCTCTATTTGTGCCATAACTTATTTCTCTAATTCAAGCTGCACAGTAGCTGTGGTATCTTGTCTTACATACTGTATTATGTAAACATGTCCTTAAAAGAGAATCTTAGGTTTAGCAGTCTTATCTGACTTTAAAACACAAATATAGCTTTGCAAGAAGTGGAGGGGTTAATTTCAAACTTCTTGAAAAACATGGTTAAAAATGTAATGCATTTAAAACAAACTTTTTGATGCTGGATAAATATACCCAAACATTAGTGGCTCTCTTTTATGAATCTGGGACCCATTAGTCCCAATTAAAATCCAAGATATCTTCATTGTTTATTTATAGATTTTAAAAGTTATCTATCTTTTTTGATATATTGCCCTAAGCTGTGTAGAAAAATAGTCTGATGTAGTCTACATCATTACCAAGAAATAAGTTCTTTAAATTGGACCATATCCCCTGAAAATACAATCTGCATATCAAAAACTAAACAAGGTAAAAGGTCCCAAGAGTCTCTCCTGACCTTGGTGGGCGGGGGAGCTTTCATCTGATGAGATAGTTAGTGAATAAGCAAAGCTGCAGTTTCGGTGTAAGGTCGTCTTTCAAAAACACAAAGCAGTGCTGATGCCTTTAAACTTAATTTGTTTGATTTAAAATGTGAAATAAACCTCACAATATCAAATGTGCTGATAAATCCCCCCCGGATTAGTACAGTTAAGTCGCAGCTGGTCTCTTCTGAATGAACTGAGACGCAGCGAGCGATGTGTTGTGTTTGATCGCCACTCAAAAACTATACATCCAAATCCCATCAATCAAAGTTTTTTTTTATGTCTGGGAAGTCTCTCTGGAGAATCCATCAGCAAGCAAGAACATGAGCCAAAATCCTGCAGCGGGGAGCTCGTAAACTGAAGCAAGAACCAGACTGCTTCCCTCAGGAGTCTGCGTTACTCCACCGGTCACTTTGGGAGAAAGCCAACCACGATTTCCAGGTCCTTTACTAAATCTACAAATGGGACCTGGCTGGATGGTAAAACACTTAAAGTGGCTGTTCAACGTTGACATATAACAGTAATCGGTGGTTGTGGACAGAAAAAAGGCTCTTGTGTTGGACCTCTCTTTGCGCCTTGAAGCAGCTTGTAAACAGACAGCAACCGAATAAGAAGAATAACAAGGAAAAAGAGAAGAAGAAGGGATTGTGTGTAGTGAGCCAGTATTAGGTTTGGACCACAGCTGTGTGTGGAGAGCCAGGTTGACGTTGATCCAACAGGGTGGGTCTGTCTGCTGCATGACTCGGCCCGTCTGGCCTGCAGCTAATACGTCTGTGCGAGCGATGCACGCCTCTGTCAGTATACATGTGGGCAATGAGCGATTTTGTACACGTTCGCTTGACCGTATGCGTATATGTAAGTGGCAGTGAAGAGTGTAAGTCGACGTCGGCGCGTCTGTGTGTGTGAAAGAGAAAGAGAGAGAGATCTAATAAGCTTCTGTGTCTCTGTCCTCTGCCTGACCCTATAGCTTTGCGTAACACCGCAGACGGTTTCATGCCAGAGGAGCTGCTGGGTGGGTGGTTGTGCGTACGACGCGAGGGGGTGAGAGGGCGACGGAGGGTGCTGGAAAGATGTCAGGAGGGCGCGTCTGAAGAAATCAGATGAATGTAATGACACGAGAGGCTCTGAAAAAGGTCAAACGACATCCCTCAATACCTGCAGCTCGCCAACTCTTCCCTTTTCTTTAGAGGTGGAAGGAAAAGTAGTCCCGTACATTTATACTTCAGATGCAAACATGCATGCAATCTCTCCCCATATCAACACTAGCGCTGTAATGTTTCAGGCCATTTTTGCAATTCGGTTCACATTAGAGGCCGATTTTACACATCAGATTCAACTGCCTTGTCATAAAGAGTCATACTCAGCTAGTGAAAATAGTTTATGAATGTTTGTCCGACTGTGGCTTGGTCGGACAAAATATCTTTGACAGTACAAATTTATGACACAAGGCCGGCATAACAAACCGGGGGGTTCGGAGGTTGAAGAGGGCGGACATCTCCCAGGCAGGCATGTTATCGACTTGCATTGGGAAGTGTAGGATCCAGTGTTTTTTTGGAGGCTGAACTATATTAGGCTTTAAATCAGAATCCCTCTGCCTCTGTTACTTCAATCTTTGCTATTTGTTTTAATCTCTCTCTTGTGAATGCTGATTCTGAAAATGCAATACTAAAGCACTTTTAAGATTGAGGTGAAAGTACATAGAATAAAGATCTTTAGCAGGTAACAATTCAATTTGCGGCTTAGAGAAACAGATAGAGAGAAAGTTCTGTTTGTACTTGTGGGAAAGACAAAGACTGATTCATGCACATTATGAGTAATTTATGAAAATCATGAGGAAAAGCAGGGGCGGCGGAGCATCAATGAAAAACAGTAGTTAAGCCAAAACAGCCATAAAAAACAGAAAATGAGTTCATAAATAATGTGTTCTTGGATGATTGTATAGAAAAGAGACGACTAAAGTGAAGAAATAAAAGTCAGAAGAAGAGTCCAAGGGAATCTTGTGGTTCCTTCTGTTAAAAAAATAATAAAATACAAGAAATTGGAAGATTTCTTTGGTGGGATATGTGGATCTTGGCATTTATGAGCAGTGGATGTGAATCAACACCGGCCACAGAAATTGTAGGACATCCATAGATGTTGGCAGTCCCAAATAATAAAGATACAAGCGAGCCTTGTCTGCCAAGTCACATTTTTGCGTTTCGCCTCCTCAGATGTGGAAAATTCTGCCTCTTTCACCTTTGTCTGCCGCGATGTGAACGCGAGCCTGCAAACTTCTGGTCACAAGCTCATGTACATATATTTTTTTTCCCCCCCTCATTCTTCACTTTGCTTCGAAACTTCCTCTCCACTCCTTTCAAACAGAATGGAGCACCAAGGGGGGTTTGTGGAAAGAAAACAAACTGTGAAACTGTAACCTGTAGCCAAGGAAAATTGGCTGGTGGGCCTTCCCTCCCCCCCATCTCCTCGCCTCGGCACAGAGTGTACCGACAGAATTTACCTGACACATATCAGTCCTCTACCAGCCTGCTGCTTCCTAACCTGCAGCTAAAGGCTTGAGGTGCTGCCACTGCTGCTGTCTGCGTTTGGCTCTCTGCAGCATGAATGCCCCAAAAACTCCCACCCTTATCCAAAACCCCTACTCTCTCACTCTCCAATAAATACCCTTATTATCCTCCCTACACACTCTCTGTTCTCAGCAGTGAAAGATGATATATAAAACATATGTTAGCCGCTCATAATCTAAACTTTCCCTCGCTCTCCCTCTTTCCAAACTGTTTCGTAAGTGTGCTGTTCTGCTCTGCTCTGAGGGCCTCCTGGGTGTGGGACTGCTGACCTGCTGGGCCGAGTGTGCTGCCAAGTCTTTACCGTGAGAGAGCGAAAGGGAGCGGAGGGCAGGGCACAGGATGGCGCCGTGCCATCGGACACTCTGCCAGCTTTTTGGCCGGGGCGCCGACGTACTGACGGGGAGGGGAAAAGACTAACTGCAATTGTTCGGCTCAAGTAGTTCTAGGTGCGAAAACATGCGAGAGGAAATGAGTAAGGAAAAGGGGATTCTTTCACACCTGCTCTCCCTCCGTCGGCCCCGCCATTTCCCCCTCCTCGGTTTATCCACCTCCAGCACCTCTCCTTCCATCTTTAGGACATTTCTTTAACTGTGCTTCCAGAGCCTGAGCCTCCACCCTGCACTCCTCTATCTCCTCCTCCTCCTCTCTGGCAGTAACTTACATGCACCCAGCTTCAGCTCTCCCCCTCTTCGCCTCGACAGGCTCCTCTGGCTAAAACATCCTCTGCTTCAGGATTTCACCCCAACAGTCAACAGCAGTTTCAGCTCTTGAGCCCCAATCCAACATGTCCGATGTTCCTCTTCATATCAGTCAGGCAGTCTTTGAGTTTCATTTTTACTGAATGCTCTTACTTTGTATTTGACCATCACATTTCAAACGTGATTACACAGATGTATCTACAGATAACTAAAAGTTAGCTAAGCACTACATCTGGGTATCTGGGAATATAAACACATTTTCTACAAATGTATTATTCATTTTAACAAAATAAGTTAGACTTGATAATGTCAGCCTTTAGCCCTTGACAGATGTTGACAAAAAATGTTGGCATTTATGTTATTGAAATATGTTATTTACTCTTTTGCTGATATTAGATGAGAAGCTTTAAACATTTTTCATGTTTGTTAGGTATGAAACTAGAGCCAGGAGGAAACAAATAACAAAAACAGGTCATAGAAACAGCTAGCTAACTATTTTTATGAGTAAATTTAGAAAAAAAGTGTAATATACAAACTCATTACTTCAGTGTAATTTTAACACGATTGCCTATATTTAACATTTACAATATATTTTCTGTCGTGTCTTTTTATATATAAATACAATAGAGAAAGGTAAATAAAAACCCATATGTAAAAACTTAAATAATAAATAAAATATAATGAAATAGCAATTCAACTCAAAATTACAACACAAGCAGTTTACAGAACCCATGGCCACAGTTGTACATAAACTTACAGTGCAGGCGTCTGGATTTATGTCTGCACATTACTTATTTAAATGACTGATTTAATATTTGCCCCAGTGTGAACTGCGGTTCATTAATTGCGGAGTTGCAGCACTCCTGTGGCAGACCTTCCTCGCTGCTGCAGGGATTTGCACTGACAACCTCTGCAGCCTCTGCCTCAGTCCAGCGCCATCGCTGTGACGCAGGCTGCAACTACACACTGACACACACACACCTCCGCCGCATCCTCAGCCTCATTCAAAAACACCACACGAGCCCCCAACCCGCCCCATCCCCAAAAACCGAAGCAACATTTAGCAGCTAACTTACACTACCCAATCAGCGCGCCACACATTGCTTTGACACGTTGCGCGCTGATTGGATGAGTGATGTGGGTGAAAGGGGAGGGTGGGATGAGGTGGGGCGGGGCGGGGGGGGGTTTTGGGGCGGCACTCGGGAGAGGAGTAGAGAAATGGAGAAAGCTCACCAGTGCATTAGGGACAGCACGGTGCAATTCGTTCCATTGGCAGCACTTCAAAGAGGAAGAGGAGGGGGATAATCCACCCCAACATTAGCCCCCGGATTCTTCCACCACCACCACCAACATGAACACACACACACACACATTTATTCACAAAAGCAGCAGGCTGGAGGGTTCGGTCGTGAGGTCTGATTGGGTTGGGGTCTAGGGATGACGGGATGCAAGGATGGAGGGGATTTTTCAATTTGCCAGCAAATCAGAGATGATTGGAATACTCTCTCGCGCACAGATACACACACACACAATGCCACACACACACACATCCATCTCCACAGACAAGACCTCACGCTTGAACCCTGAGAGGAAAAAACAAACAAGTAAAAAGAAAAAAAGCAGAACATTTGCTCTCAATGCCAAGTAGAGCCAAAAAAAATTAATGTGGGTTAAAAATATGGGTCGCAATGAACGATATGGCCCTCAGTTTCTTACAGGTGGAAAGTCTGTCATTAGTGTGAGAAATATACGCAGATATCAGGAGGAAAAAAAAGAGCAGATAAAAGAGGGGAAGTGCAAGGAGAAGGAAAGTGAAGGAGACAGGAGAAGAGAAAGAGAGCTTGTATATCGACAGCCACTGGCATCAGTCGCTGTCAACACTCGCCGAGCCGATACTTGACCGATTGATGATCAATCGTCCTCATGGGAGAGCTGCCAGCAGCGAACGCAATCAATCCTCCTTTGTCTGTCAGACCTTCGAGCGATGTTAAAGAGGAATACCGTTCGATTCGAGGGAGCCTGAGATGTGCGCAACTTGTTGTCATTTCCTCGCTTTAAACCGCCTCTCAAGACGGTAAACATGTATTCACCCATCACGCAGTCCCCTCAGTGGAACCACCGATGACCAGCGCCGCCATGTTTTGATCTCCAATTGTAGCATCGCTTTCAGGCTATTAAGCGCAACTTTTGAGACACCTCAGCGCAATCACAAGACGCGGGATTCATTCAAGCTCAAGATGAAATCCAGCCGGTGGAGAGTGAAAGACGAGCTTTTAAAAACATCTTTTACACATCAAAAACACAAACTTTGCAGCTACTCATTCCAGAGAGCAGTCAAGAGCCATCCTCTGTGACGTATTTCTGGTAACCGTGCCAGAGCGTTAGTAAAGACTGCAAACACGGAAGTGGAAGTTTATCAGCACTCAGAGGGATAAAAGCCATTAATGAGTTTATAATATTGCTCCTGCTCCTGTTGGTTTTACTTAATTTCTACATAATGAACAAAGAAGTAGGATCAACCATGCGGTATTACAGTTATAATCAGATACCAGTGAAAAACAAACACACACCGATAAAACAAAGGAGTTCACTAGAAGCATTTAGCCCCTATTATAAAAGAGAGGCATAAAATTATACTATATTAAATTAAATGGATTGAAGTTTCATGGAAGGAACAATACAGTATATCTCAAAATTGTTGCCAGCTCTAACTAGTTGCAAGGACAGGAGCCTTTTATTTACATGCTGTCAGATCAGCGGCAAATAAGATGTTTAAGGTGTTATTTTCCTCTGACTTCTTTCAGTTGTTTTCCGTCTTTATCGACGGACTGAACAGGGTTAACCTTTGAGACTTGAAGTGGTACCGTCCACTTCTACAACAAACACATCAATAATGGGTGGTCTGGAGGGAGAAGAGTTATGGAGTCCACAGATACACTGAGTGGTCAGGAGGTTAGCAAGGCCTGCAACAATCAATACGCCCTGACCGCTGGAGACCACTGTGGTATGGCTACAGTTACACAAGTCTATAGCAAAACAAACACCTCTGGAGAGTAACGCTTCCATCAGAGGAAATACCACATATCGAAGGCAATCTGCACAGCGACAGACTCTCAACCTGACGTGCGCACTGAACTTTCAATCTAGATTATGAATTGGATCAGCCACTTGTAAACCGTTACAACCCACTTGTTAAGGACTGCCTGCCCGCTTTGTGGGATATGATTTTTCACTCCATCATTTCAAGTTAAGAGGTGAAAAATTGTTATCTAAAAGCCAAATTAACCCTGTAGGACGCTGCGCAGAGCACGCTGCTCCGCTGGTCTAATCAAAACTCCTCAAGTCCACTCAACTGGTATTACCACCCGAGGATAAATGGGAAAAACAATGAGCAATTAAAATATGTCATCCAATTATTTCCTGTGTTTGTATATTGTTCTTTTAGTTTGTTACAGAATAGTGGGTCATTTGGTTTATTTGTGGCCACCTAATTGCCAAAAGGTTGTCCTACTGTGAGCCAAATTAAATCAGCCAAGCTGAGCCAAACCAAGGCAAGCCAACTGCACCATATCACACGCCAAAGAAATGAAGGAAAAAAGTATTTAGGACACCAGATTATTTGGTTTATCCTACAGAGTGCTGACAGGAAACACATTTAAACTAGTTGTTAAGAAGGTTTGTGGGGGAAGCTTTTTCAACACAGATTCTTTTGGGTGGATTTAGTATCAGAAAGTAAGCAAATACCATAGGATGTTTTTTAGATTGTGGTAATGATAAAAAAAAAAAAAACAAACATTTGTCCAAACACAAGAAGCAACACAGCAGACAGGCCGCCTTTCCTTGGCCAACCAGAGTTAACTGTATCTCCCCCTAAACTCGGGTTGCAGTAGATGTTTGGCTGTGGGCTGCCCGCTGTCATTCAGATTCAGTAGGGTAGATTGCAGGGTCAGAACAAGGTTTTGAGAGCACCGCTGCAGTGAATGCCAATCAACTATCAGAGGACTGCGAACATGAGCCTGGAGTGAGGTTATAGGTACGCGTGCAACCAATCCCAAAAACCGAGCAAGGAAATTTACATCGTGGTTAGCATTCAGCTGCCAAGCGCGAGCTATAATACTGAAGGCAGTGGGGGAATACTTCACAAGATGGACTAACTTCAGAACTTTGCTACTACAGCTCAGATCCAGACTGTAGTAGTGGGTGAGCAGAATGAATTTATTAAATACCTGAGTAATAAATACTGGTGATAAGTTCTCTCTGATCACAGCTGTAACTGTAGCAGACAGCAGTTTTTGGGGTTTTTTTAAGAAATAAAAATTAGTCCTCACTGATCTCCCTGTGAAAGGTGGATAACCCTACATACATTCTTTAAAACTTTTATAAAAGTTTTAATGTTATAATGGCTACAATGACTGAAACACAACAAGTAGAATTGAATAATCAATTCAAGACAGCAATATCCAGAACAGCTTGGGGAAAATCTAATCCACTCCTGGCAAAGAGGTGAGCAGCTGTCCAGCTCTACCTTGTCCACAGAGGTCTACCTCCTCTCCATGCCCTCCCTCAACTTTTGTTTCCACGACCACAGAAGCTGCCATCCCTCTGGCCTGTCAATACCCATCTGCCATTATAAGGTTTTCCCAATAAACCGAGCTTAAAAAGGCCTCCTTCTTCATCCCGACAGCTTCCCTCAACACGGCTGTCGACGAGCTGGTCCTCAGGTCGCCGCCACGACAGGCGGATGACCACAACTTTGGCCGAAAGCCCGAGCAGCCACTTCAGCCGCTATTAACATAACCCACTTGGACTTCTTGTCTCCAACCATGCCACAGATGCAGGAAAACTTTTATCTGGAAGATCGCACAGACAGGAGCCTCAGCCAGATGCCCCCATTTCACTGTAACTGCACATTTGGGTTCAAAAAGTTTGTCTGACAGCAGTTCTCCCCATCAACCTGATCCAACTGAACTCACCAGGTGACAGCTCTGCTACTCTTTACATCCAAGTGACTGAGACTTACACCCAAAGATCTACAGCTACAACTACATAATGGATCTTTACTCTGTGGGCTGAGGTGTTCTGGTTCCTACCCATGATTCCCACCCAAATACCCCATGTTTGAATATGGTGGACTCAGTACATAGTCCATGACTAGCATAGAAGCTAAAGCACCATTTTGGTTCGATGGACCAGATGTCTCTCAAGAAAACTAGTCCGTCTGCAGCATCCTCTCTAGGACCCTCTAACTTGAACCGAAGCCTTCTTCTCCATTAATACAGTACAAACATGAACACATTTTTCTCTCTAAGCTCCAACACAGCAGAGCTCAGTAGAACCCCCAAACATACCCTGATTCTTTCAGAAAAGAGAAGAATTAATCCCCAACTATATCCAGCCGCTACCGCTCCACCTCCCAAACTATTCCACCAGAGAGGAAACTTTCCACATCCCAAGAAACATACATATGCTATTTCTGTGCCCTGGGTCACCTGAAACTGAATTAAAAAGTCTAGGAGCACAAGAACCTGATGATTTCATCACGAAAACTTGAGGTCTGAGAAAATTGCTGGAGGTCTGCTGAGTGCTATGCACCGACTGGCTTTTACATAGTGAACAGGCTGTCATGGAGAACCCAGATTACAAAAAAAAAACATGAATTCTGCATGTGGGGTCGATTTTCACTTAAATGTCCAACACTGGGCTATCATTCAATCACACGTTATATCATTCAGCTTTTTCATTATGTCTTTGTCCCTCAGGCCATTCATTCATTTGACATTAATATTCATGAAAGCCAAAATCAACTTTATATGATACTGTCAGTCACTGCAAAATGTCAATTGCCTCTTAAATCTCAGCAACACTGGTTTGATGAATTGTTGAGCATTGACAAGTCCACACGGGTCAACATGCAAAAGGCAGACACAATATGAAAAATGACGGTCAGTCTGAATAATGCACTACACAAAGCAACACGTTTCACACCAAACACTCTACACACTCCACACAGATCTCCTTCTCACCCTCTCCAGGTCTTGTCGGAGGTGTGTGAAGAGTTTGAGGCGTCTGTAGAGGACGTCCTGCTCCTGCTGGGCCAAGTTGTCCACCTCGTCCCTCTTTAAGGTCACCAGAGGTCGATTAAAGTTGGCCTTCCTCTTCACCTTCCAAAACTGATATAAGAAGTCCACCTTGAAGAAGAGACACGATATCCCCATTATTACTTTCTTGAATCATAATTTTCTCATTAAACAGTGAGAAAATAAATTTAACAAAAGTAAAAGTTAGCAGGTAAGTGCATCCTTAGTATATCATTACTTTGCTGAAATCAATGAACCCACTGAGGGTGTTATCATATAGATTCAGAATAAGTGAAAGCTTTAATACACAGATAGAAACTGTACAGGTGTCAGGAATAATTATTCCACCAAAACATGCTAACAATGAGAAAAAGCTCTTGTCTGCAGCTGCAGTTGTGTTCGGAAAGCAGAGACCGATAAATAACAGTGTGATCTGAACAAATGCCACTTTACCTGTAAATAGGCTGCACTTCATTTGATGTACCAGAGCTGGCACTCTAAATGCAACTCGTCAATACCACATCTGATTACATTCAATTAACCGAGGAAGCCAAACTCCCAACTGGACTAAAATATATAATTAACTGTGCACTTGAAATACTAAGTAATGATCAGAATAATATTGTGCTGGCAGATATACTGACCTTATCAAGTCTTTATTTATTATATATTTTTTATTTTAATGTGGATAAAAAGTTTTCAAAGTGCTTCATGGATAAATTGCTGACATGTTCTCCATTTACTTCACGGCTCAGTGAACTGTGTTCTGCGATGCCGCGCTGCACGTCGCTGTCCCCGCATTTGCATACCTGCTGCCTGTTAGCATGAACAAGTGTTGCTTTTCTGACCTGTCTTATCAGCGGGCTGTTCTCACCTTGAGTGTCTGCGGGCTTCGTACCTCTGCTTTATTTATACCTGACTCACTGTCTGAAGGAGTGAGCTATTTTCGGCGCGCACCGAGGTGTGTAATCACAGTGTCTCAGTTCTGCGGTTTAACGTACCTGGCTCACGGGCAGCGCCAGGTTTTCGGCCACCTCCCTGGGGTCCACCAGTCGGTAAAACTCGTCCTCCAGCTCCTGGAGCTTCTGTTTCCTCTGGCTCACCTTCTCTCTCTCCAGCTGGTCCCGCTCAGCTCGCTCTGACGCCGACACCGAAACCGGGTACGGTACCGACCTCTGCTCGGGGTCACCGCTGCTGTTTGTCTGGTGCTGCTGGTCTGGCCGGAGCTCAGGACCGACGCCGGCGGGGGCCCAGTCGGGTCTGGCCGCGACGTGTGCTCCGTTGGTGGTGGAGGGTGCGGCGTGGTTGCCGTTGCTCACGCCGGCCAAGCTGGAGGCGCCGTTGATGGTCGTACTGCTGTTGCTGGCGGTGCAGCTGTGCTCCAGGCAGAAGGACTTGAAGCGCACCTCGTCGTTCTCCGCCAGGATGGTCCTCATCTCCAGGCCGTGGTCAAAGGCGCACGTCACATGGAAGGCCACGATACAGGAGGGCATGGAGCACTGGGGAGGGGGGAGAAAGAGAGGAAATACAGTTAGGGCAAAGACGGAATAAGAGAGCAGAAGGAGTAAGGTGGTATATGAAGGAAAAGTGGAGGAAGGCAAAGAAGAAATATTATCCTTGAGTGATTTAACTCTTTCTCTGTCTCTGAAACGCATGTAAAGACACAATTTTTTCTTCGATTTCTCAGACACTTTGTGACAACTATTTGTTTTAAAGTGTCATTTCTGGTCCATTTCTTGTGTTATCAAGGTTCAAATACGAGTGCAGCGAGGCAGAAAGACAGGCCAAGTCACAACAAACACGATTCCCCCATTTCTGCTGACATTTTGGTAACTTGGGAGGTGTGTGTATGTGTGTGGCGTGCGTCCGCCTCTGTGTGTGTGTTTCTCAGTGCTATCCATTACAGGTCATACTAAGAGGCGGCCTCCCACTGAGTCCCTCCAGGCATGGTGTGATTGTGCGTGTATCTGTGTGAGCCCTTGCGGCCATGTGTTGCTGTGACAGTGTGGGAAAAGTGTGCGTGCAGGTCGAACGTTTCTCAGTTAGATGGTGACTCTCTTCTCCGGGTTGTTTCTGAGTATGGTGACAAAAAACCTGACTGATCCTACTGACTCCACCGTCTGCGAAACGACTTGTGTTTTCACAAACAACCTTTCCTCTTTTGCTCTCTGTCAGCAAAACATACAGCCGCTCTTTGGTAACATTAAGGTCTACGGCACTCTGACAAATAAGGATCAAGAGTGGCACAGTTACCTTGAAAATCTGATGCTGAATTGACACATGAAATCAATAAAAGTGCACAGTTAGGCTTATCCGGATCTACATGTTATCTTGCTGCAAAAACGATTTAAAGGGAAGTACATCCTACAAAAGAAATAGTCCTGATGAAAAGTTTTGGGGGCATGATGCCTTTAAAATCACCATGTAATCACCATGCACTCAGGCCAGTCTGTGCTGCATGTTTCTTCATCACACCCCCAACAACAATGCACTGATTTTGAACTAAAGTAGGTCATAAGTGTTTGAGCTGAAGCAGTTCATCATCTCGACCTGTCAGCATTCAGAAGCACATGAAATCTGCGTGAGGTCGCAAGCCGGGTGAGCCGTTCATCTTTGTTCTTGAAGCACAAAAAAAAATTCAGAGCATCAAAAGTTTTGTTTCTGTTTACTTTTGTCTGTATGATGCTCACTCTCTCATGCCGCCTCTTTTCCTTTGTCTCTTTAGCTTCCACTTCTTTGACTCAGAGTCATAGATGAAGATGTGATCCAATAATCACACATCCAGCCTGTGTAAGACGCTGCTGTCGATGCATAATCTTGTTAAAAAAAATTGGAGTTGCACTCAAACGAACACACCGGACACCCGCTTTATTACCGGCTTCCCCAAATGTCAGAGCGAGCCCGCTGCAGCTGCTATCACTTATTTGGTGTCAAAAGGCAAAAGGTTGAACACAGCGTGGGGCCGGCACGATGTGTTGTTTGGTGCGGGCCGAGTCATCGCAAAAAACACTCGGCTGGCCTTTTCGACTGCACCTGCTAAGTTCTGGCAGAGGTTCATTAATGGCGTTTTCATCACTGCCCTTTTCATCACCACTACTTTGAGGTGTTTTGTGGATAACAGCATGTTTGTTTGACGATGATTAAATACTTCTTTGCCCCGCAAGACATGTAAGAGAAATAGATTTTCTTTTCCACCCCAGTTTAGCCAATGTCCCATTATGTAATACACATTTGTCTTTATATTAACCACTATAAACTGTGTGAATTTCACATGTAAAGGTGATAATCTGTATCACAGCATGTATGGCTAAATCTGTAATTGCAGGTGTGTTTATGGACCTTCCCCTCCCTGACAACGCTGGCAGAGGCCAGAAAAAACAGTAAGCTGCTTCACAAGGGAGAACATTAAAGGCCTTGTTAAAAGCTTTACTCTGTTGCTTGTGTATTTTCCTGAAAAAGTTGCCACTGACACCTGAGCTGTAATAATGCAGATGCACCATCTGTATCAATGGGCTGTAGGCTCAGTCATCATTGTGTTGCATCATTTGACAATAGACAGTGACTTAACACACATTTATTTGAGTTCAAAATCTTAGTGGTTATATTTCTAAGTACAAGAAAAATTTAAAACAAATAATTATGATATGATATGATAAAATAAAATAAAAATGAACCCACATACATTTGGCTGTAAGTAGTAAGCGCCTAGTTAAATGTGTCTTCACACCAAGCAAAAAAACGTTTTATTTTTCTTACTAGGTTGGTGTGTTAAAGGACTTTTAAGTTTGACAAATACGGCGATAGGCATGTTTCTGACCAGACCAGAAAACCTCATTGATACAACATTAAGATGACATGATAATGTTGATTTCCCTTAGCGGTCCTACACTGCTGACTTATCATCCTTATTTTCATCATCTTTGAGTGTCCACCATGTAAAGCACAGAACATTTTAATTTGTCTCCAAACAAACACAAGGCCTAAGACATTACTTCCCACATGCATCTGTTCAGCTATTCTACATAATTAGGAGGTGACCGCTGGACACAGGCGTATGACGACAACAGCGATTAATAAATATCTTGTTCGGCAGAATTTAAGGACATGCTTTGTAGTGAGACGTTCATCATAAAAATGTATGCCTATGTTTTCAGTTCTACCCCTGTCAAGTGAAGAAACCCTGATGAAATCACGTTTTTTCAGACGTGACAGCTCAGCTACAGTATATCAGTGTAAACGTCCTTCATATCGTATTCCTAAAGATGTGGAGCGTCAATCTTTGGATGAAGGGAGAACCGGACACCTGAGGGATTCTGATGAATTGTGCTCAAACATTACAGGATTTTCATGCTCAGGTGGAATCCACAGCCACACAGACTATCTCTATTTTCATTATAAACCTTTTTTTCCACCTTGCAGATAATGATTTGTCTGAATTTTAGCCTTTCATCTGGTGGTTACATTGTGTAGGTCTAAACCAACAGCAATGTGAGCTGAGCTAAACCATTAACTCTCAGTCTTAGTCCAAGTCTGCAATATTAGGATTAAAGTCCATATCAACCAGTTTTCTCCTTTTATACTGTTAAAATCATCTGATTCTATGAATGAGAGTGTTACACATGTATTTTAATATCCCCACATTCACTTATTAGGTAACTTTGGAAATTTTGTGACCTCCATTGGACTTGAAAATAAAGTTTCAATATATTTCCCAACTTATTCTGTGCTATTTGTCACCAATTTTACTTATAACAGGGCTAAATGTATTTAAATCTAAAGGGCTGCCATGTGCCTGTGAAATCTGTGAAGAAGACAAACTAACGATGAAGAAAAAAACTACTTTCTTAATTAGTTGAGTGTCACCCTCTTACTGAAGACTGTTGTTCACACACCGTCTTTGAGCTTTAACAGACACAGTACAAGCTTGACTGGTTGACCTTTGCACGTTCTTTTAATAAAGCACTCAGGAAAGAGTCTCATTACACTTGGAGGACTTGCCAATTAATACAGCAAGTTGTTAAATGCACATATTTAGGTGTGAACACTTTGAGGCACCCGACTGTCATTATGGGAGGGAACTGTCAGCACATGAAAAGAGACGCGTGTCTCTGCGAGGCATCATTAGACGGACAAAAGCTTTTCATCACCAAATTACCAAAAGATGAAGAGACATAAGACTTGACGTGTCTTAGGGAAAGTGGCTTACACTTTCAGAAGTGGTGTAAAAGGGAAGAATTTTAATCTGAGTGGTCTGACTCACTGTACATCTAACATACATAGACAAACACAGTAGGTTGCTATGGTATATATATAGTATATATTAGATCTACAATGAGCAGGCTGCTTGAGAAATAAAGTGTGTTCAAAGATCTTCGGAGGTCTAAATGACAAAGAAGAAAATAAAAACTGAAAATCAAGAGTGACAATTTATTCTTTCGTCTCTCTCACGCTCTCCTACGCCTAAACTTTTCAAGGCAGAGAGCTGATATTTCATACATTTCCCTTCTCTGATGCCTACACAAGGCCCCTGCTGATCACTGCGCCGTGCAGCGCTGCATCTCTATCTTCTGTGTGAGGTGGCAGCTGATCGGTGAAGCCGCCCGCCTCCAGTCAAGGAAACAGGAGAGAGAGAGAGACTCCCTGTGAGCGTCTCCGGTTCAAGGACCCGCTGTTAATCTACAGCATCAATACAGTGACAGCAAACACTCTCCCTGCTGCACAAACAGGTATTGGGACATACACTATTCATCTACATCCAGCAAACACACACATTCACACACGCAAATGGTGCACGGGGCTTTAGGAGTCTGGTTCACCTTCAGGGCAGTTTTAAACGCTGAACGGTCTGCGGGCTAATAGCTGTAAAGTGGGTTAGTGTTAGCATGTCAGCGGGGGTTTTGTTTGCGTACTCAGCGGCATGTTAAAGAGGCGCCGGGTTCAAACAGATCCACCCGCGCCCAGCGGGAGCCTAAAAACGACGATGATCTGCGCGGTTGAGAGACGTTTTGTGTGAGAGAGTGTGTGTTGTGTTGAGTTCACACTCTGAAACAATTCTGCATGTGTATATAGGTGTACTCTCCTGTGTGGGTGTGCCTGTGAGGCTTTATTTCAGAATGTACATTTATCAGTCTGCCAGGATGAGTGGGTTTGCACTTTGATCCCACTGCAGAAATTAAACCTCAATATTGAATTTCACACACAATTAAAAACTTTGCTCAATTTTCTCCAGGCTTGTTTTCATTCCATCGCCACCTCCAGACGATGTACAGCGTGCGTGCAGATGGCACGAGGAGGGGAATAGTAAGAAGCAGGAGATAAAGGAGAAAGGGAGGAGGAATGAAATGAACAGTGCGTCTGCCTGGCTCTTCACAGTTTTCAGCTATCAGAGTAAAATTCAACATCATACAGGTATAAATGTTACACTACTATGTCAACTACAAATTCTGAAAGGCAGAGAACAGAAACAAATGATGTGATTATAAGACTCCTTTTATGCAGAGAAAAAATGTTTTGTTTTGGACTAATTTAAACAAATCTTTTCAAACTTATGCAACATTCAGGTTTTATCTTAGGTTTTAACACAGTTTTTTGTTAAAGTGGTCTTTAAATGACAGACAACTGAACGTATTTTATTAGTGTCCAGACAAGGTGTGGCGCATGAGAAACAAACAAAAAAACAAAAGGGGCTGGAAGTCTGAGGATTGCTCATGTTTTGTTTGTATTTTTTAAGGATCCTGAGGTCACTTTATAACACAAACCACAACAGCTGAGTTTTTCCGACATACCTGAATGCAGGTTCCCGTGTGCTCTCGACACAGGCTGCAGGACAGAGCCCAGCGGCTGGCAGGGATGTGGGACACCTTGGTAATGGGCTCCATCTTCTCTGGACAGCCTATACTCACCTGCAGAGAACATAAAGCAGGTAGAAATGCTCACACCTGATACAAAGGCCTCATTTACGATAATCAGTCTGCATCATGTGGAGATTGATCGCGCTTCAGGAACTGAACCTGCCCAAACAAATTATATCCTCTTTTCCACAATACAGCTCACTCCTTCTGTAGACTGAGATAAGTCATCATGATTGTGACAGCTGTCATCATAGTTTGTGTTGAAATGATTAGTTCAATAATTAAGTCCATCAATAAAAAATGTTGACCTTCAATGAATCGTCTATCAACTAAGCA
Organism: Amniataba percoides; assembly: GCA_037176925.1. Taxonomy (NCBI): domain Eukaryota; kingdom Metazoa; phylum Chordata; class Actinopteri; order Centrarchiformes; family Terapontidae; genus Amniataba; species Amniataba percoides. Next base: position 17,424,520 of record JBAJHX010000067.1, on the reverse strand, counting down.
ATTAAACTCATTAAGCTAAATGCTAAGCACACTCTGAAATCTGGAGGATTTCCAGCTGTTTGAAAACTGATGAAATGTTGAAACAATTTTTGACTTTTGGACTCTTGGTTAGATGAAACGAGCAATCTGAACGCCTCTTCCTGGGCTGTGACAGCTGTTCTCACCATGGTCTAATTAATCTAATTAGTCTACCATTAATCAATTAAAGTTATTAGTTGCAAAGATTTAAATTAAAGTAATTACTTTAATACAGATATTTCACAATTACGGCTAGAGATAATGCTTTCCATGCCCATTTTTTTAATCTAACACAAAATCTCAGAATTTTTTCAGTTAATAAAATGACCAAAACTTCCACCACACCTTCTCCTGCATGATAATAATCAACTTATTGTAGCTTGTATGATCATTTCTTCAGTTCCTTCCAATTTCAAAGCCAAGATCTGGAAGTAGACAGTCTGTCCTTGGACCCAGAGCAGGGGCACCTGTGCTCCTTGGAAAAACATTATTGTACAGCCGAGTGTGACTCACTTTCTCTGAGCGGCCTATTCAGAACGTCTTTGGCCGCAAACCTTGCTCCACCAAATACAACCAAAATGTCATTGACCTGTGCCAACCAGCCGTGCAGAATAAAGTGGAGAGCACTCATCACCAAAGTACCGTTTCTTCCTTCCTTCCTCTGCTGCCGCTGCTTATTTCTTTCCAAAAACCATTCCACCTCATTCACATTAACTTATCCTCACATTTTCAGCTCCTTCCTTGTCCTTCACGCTTGCATTAACGAGCTGATTTCCGCAGGTCATGCCCCCCCTTTCCTGACACATACACACACTAACACACACACACTAACACACGCGCACACACACACACACACACACACCCCTCTCGTCATCCACTTGTCCTTCTATCTGATTTTCTTTTCCTCCTCTCATCTGCTCATCCACACAACGAGCCCGCGGCCTCGGCTCTTTCTTTTATTATTGATGTCTTTTGTAGAGCACATTCAGTCGGACTAGGGGTCAATTTTCACTCCATTGAGGACGTCAATAGAAAGTGCAATTCAGACAATGATGCCACAGCTGTCACTGCCGATGTTGGCTTCTTTTATACAGCTGACGTACGTGAAGATCGATGGCAAAAGGACTTCCAGTCTTTGAATGCTGTTAGTTAATAGTTAATTGACTGGATTGTTCTCAACCATAATGTGCACACACACGTGATGATGTATGCGGCCTTGCACACGCACAGGATGTTGCAGTTCAATTCTTCGACTATCCTCTCCTCTGTTGGTTTGTCACTGACAGGGGCGTAAGCTTCGTATGCATCTCTGTGTGTGTGTGTGTGTGTGTGTAAGAAAATGCAGGCCTTTAACATGCTCATTCCCAGATGAGCACATTCGCCCCAATTACTTCACATTTCAAAGCCGGTAGAAATCTGACAACTGACAACATTTCAGTGGAAATGGGGGTTAAATGAAAAGGCATTTTAAAGGAGGGGGTTTCGCGTCTTTGAGAGTGTGTGTGTGAAAAGCCGTTAAAGAGACCTCTCTCTAGGGGCTGAAGGCAGAGGGCAGAAGGCAGCTACACACCCAGCGCTGCAGGGGGGCTGTATCGTTTGAAGGCTGTGTGGTGTATTCATGCTCACATACACACACAGCACAAATATACATCAAATCCAGCACTCTGTGAATGACGCGGCCTCTTTTCTGGAAATTTCCACAAGCATCGCATTCAGTAAAAAAAAAAGAAAAAAAAATCTACTAGCCAGTGTCGTGATGTGTGTGTTTATTTGTGTAGATGTCTGCTATTAACATCTCTTTAGCTCTCCGAAGTGCACACAACGGAGTCTTTGCGAGGACACAAACGCACACACGGCGGCACAGACATGCAAATTATCTTTTTTTTTCCTTCTCTCCCCCTCCACGCTAGGAAGAGAAAACAAAAGCGAACGGAGCAACGAAAACAATTAGCCCAATCAAGGGTGACAGAAGGCAATTAGAAGTAAAAGGTTTGAGCTGCCAAAAGCTACTCTATTACTGAGAAATCTGCTGGTGGAGTGTGTTGTTGAATAGGCTGAAGACACATGACTGACTCTCTTAACCGTTTAAAGGTGTGTGCAAGGCGTGAAGCAACATCCGTCCCCGAAGCCCTGAAACGAGCGGCTGCTTTATGTCCATTTTGTGCTTTCACATGAGAGACGTCCCACCCCCCCCAAAAAAAAGGTGTCATCAAGACACATCGCGCTGAAACGAGGTTTTCTCGCGAATCAATTTACATTATCTGCAGACTACCGAGAGCGAGGTCTGCGTGAAGTGTTTGAGGCATTTACTGTAAACATGGAAACCCAGGTGCGAGTGTTTCTCAAAATCCAGGCCGCATTCCCTCCGCACACCCTGTTGTTGTTTCGAGTGCACTCACATGCCATATGTCAGCTGAAGGAGTTATGGATGCCTGTAATCGGCTGTCGTCCTCACTGAGCTGCGGCGGAGGGATGCTTTCTGGTACTATGTTTATTTTGGGAACAAAACATATCAGAAGTAAACCCACGCTCATACTGTCTATATCTTAACTTATGGATAAATGTTTGCACAGAACAAGGACTGTTGGATTTTGTCCTCCATTTCTTACATTTCTTGTAGTTGCTCCACAAAGGTATCACTTCACAGCTGGTATAAAAAGGAGGGGTAATTATAGTGGCTCGTTCCTTTTCTAAAGTACATAGAATTTGCTTGCTGCATTGAGACAAAGCACTAAATCAAACCTAAATGCTGTCAATGTGAAGTACAGAAACATGAGTCAAGAACTGGAGATCCTCTCTGCAGTGAGTTTCTTTGTTCACATTGGTAATACCAGTGGAGGGGGGTGAAATGGTAATCCTTTATTGATCTATAAATGCTAGCATTACAGTCTGTAAGTTAAATTACAACCTTTCATCAAAGGTACAGTTGAAGCTTTTTCATCTTGCGTGTGAAATTGTGAAATCTGTTCAAGGTCCAGCTTGGAAAAAACACTCAAACAGGTTTTATTGTTACATTTTCCTCTCCATCTTTTCTACTGGATAAAAATAAAATCTCACCCCTTTGGAAATTCTTACGAATCATGTTTGGACCGATATAATAAACAACACTGCAGCGACTATTTATGTCTCAGGCAGTACAAATGTTTCCTATCAACGCCTCAAGGAATAGTGCATGAAGAGAACAGCACGGTCGAGCGTCCATCATCAAGGCTGCACTCATTGTCAGATCTTCTTTTACAGTGACTGGCACAACTACTGCTCCATAATTTATAGCAGAGGTGGTCTTTCTCTCTCTCTTAGCCCTCTTAAGATTTAAGAAAAGATTTAGCTTGCAGTGCTCTGAGAAACACGCACGGTGGGTTACAGCATGTTTCTGCAGGATGCAAAGAAGCCTGCTGCACCTGACAGAGCGCGCATTAAAGCTGAACTCCACCAAAACACAAGAGCAGAATCAAAATAAGCACCGTGCGAGTCTTCTTCATCATTCTTCGTCATCTTTCTTTCACGGCGTAGACACATCATGTTTTCATCCACAGTGGTGCACAAAACATTCTTCAGATCTATTTAGTCTCTGGGTTAATGTAAGTTAGAGGGATTTTTACACTAAATTTGACAATGACTACAGCTGTACGCACTTTTGCAAATGTAAACAACGAGCGCTCACTCTACAGAGCTACTTTGCACCGATATTCAACACTCTCAAGTAAAAGAGGAAGCAGGGACCCCGATTCCTCCATCAGCTGTGGCATTAAGTGCAGCCACGAGACGTCTACATATCTAGGATCGTAAACACAAACACGCAGGTGCACCAACAGCTAAGTGATAACATTTTGAAGCAGCTGATGAGCTTATCTTTGATCCGGCACCGACTCTGCGAAATACAGAAAACGACTACTTTGAGCACAAGAACACACAGGGGGGTTGACTGAGGACGCGCGAGACAAGAAAGGAAACTGGAACAGATCTTTTGGCGCCGTGTCTCCACTCGGGTCTCACCTCAGGGATCCATAAGGCACAGCTGACGTGGACCCACTTGGTTCCACTGCGGGTGGGCTTGAGGGCCCCCCCTCTCTTGGGGCAGAGCAGACATTTGGGCTGGACGCCCAGAGCGCAGGTCCGACACAGCCAGTTCCCCTGGGGTACCTTCAGGATGCCATAACACGCCTGGAAGAGATGGAAAAAGTTAGGAGAGGTGAGAAAAGAGAAACACTAACTAAATTTCTGTTTGTCTTTAAGGCAGCTGTGACATTTCAGGAAAGCCTGGCTCCGTCTGAAAGTGGCAAAACCCTCTGATTCAGGTTTTGTATGGATGAAAAAAAAAGTCAGATATAATATATTAAATACTGAGCTTTGGTGCTTTCAGGCAGTTTTTATAAGACTATCCTCCTTCACGTCCTTATGGTAGCCTGCTAACTTCACATTTAGCACAGGCAAAAAGTGAATAAGCATATTTCCCAAAGTGTCAACTATTCCTTTAACCCAATTTGCCCAACAAGAGTGTGGAAAGATGTTAAAGAAAATAACGCATATTAGAAGACCATATAAAAAAAAAAAAAACATGGGGCTGTTGTGTATGCGTGGAAGCCCATTAAATACTGATTATACTTAATTTAAAGTATTGGTGACTATTTTCCTTCCAGGCAGTAAATTGCTTTCCGTTACCCTGTGACAATAAACTCACAGGAACTGGAGATTTTCTTTAGACACACAATCTATTACAGTCAATATTTATTCTAAACGCTTTTATTATTCAAATTATTCTGTGTTGAAGGTATGTTATGATCATCACAAAATGACCGCGACGAATATCCAGAATGGGAGATGTAACAGACAGCTTCTGTGGCGCGTATTCGTGAGTCGTGCCATCAGGAAATTAAACCCAGAGGACTCGCAGCGAACACACACAGGCGTTGTGAAACAGACAATGTGGATGTGGAGACTAGAATTTTCCAACAAGCACAAAACCAGGACCTGCTGGCTGCTGCATAACCTTTAACAAATTACAACTATATACTGAGCTGCCTGGAACAAAAGGAAACTGTGGTGAGCTTGTTATTTTTTTAGCAATATGTACTCATCTTCTGCCAAATGTACGCACAGAGCCTGCTAACACATGCAAAAGCATTGTTTAACAAGTTAAGTGAATTATTATTGTTGCTTTATGTACCTTTTGGCATTATAAAAGAGCATTTACATTACATTTAAGTACACATTTTCATGGTTATGAGATATGTTTCACACTTGAACTACTGCAGTAAAGAAATGAGAGAAGGGGAAAGAGCACTGATTTACAACAGGCTGGATCTGAACACATGATTTTAACCAGCTATACCACAAAGCCATCCCATCATCTTGTTTTCATGCCAGAATCTCAAAACTTTGCATATAGTAAATCTGCATACTTCCAGTGGTTGCTACTTCTAAACCATCCGTCCTCGTGTGTGACCCCAGCTGGTGTTTGCAGTCTGCTGCTCGGTTCTGCAGTCATAAAAAACGCAAACTCCCAAATCTCAGACCAACACGTGACAAAACGCTCTTCCTCGCCCACTTGTGCCTCAGCTTACAGCTCTTACGGGTCATGCAAACTGCTTCTGCAATAAGACACACCAAAACACACAAGCAAAAACACTTATAAACATTTCCTCCCTATATTATTGTCTCGCCCAACTACTGTCAAGCAGAATAAAGCTGGAGGCCAGACATTTTCAGAATGGCACTTGGTGTTGTTTTAAAACACAGCAGGTTATTGTACCATCGGCGCTCCACCTATTTCCTCCTCCGCCGACACACGAAGGGGGGTGCCCTGAAAGTTTTTCATGCCAACATAATAGCACACTGACTTATATTTGATAAGATCCCGTCCCCAGGGCCAGAAACAGAGAATGATTTTATTGTCAGTTATGATTTACTCCTAAACTATCTCAAAGTGCCTCTGCTGTGGGGAGCGAGTCGTTCTCGACACCTCCCTCTGCTCCATTATTCTAACGTCTAACGTCAGATCCATCAAATCTAATTTGTCTCGAGTCGAGTCAAGCTATCACTTCTTTAGTTGAGGCCCAAATGAAATTCCAAGGCCAAAACACCCCTGAGGATTCCTAAACGTGATTTCAGGAATCACTCCTGCTACACTGGAGTCAGGTCTCGGTACGCAATCTAAAGCAGGACGGATACATCACGTGTCTTTTGGCTGAAAAGTTCAAACGCACGATCGGTTGTAAGAAGATAAAACGATGGGAAGGCAAGGAAAGAAATTAATCTCACGCTGACAAGAAAACAACGTGAAACCATCAAAAACTCCATCTTCATTAAAAGTAATTAAAGCACTTTATTGATCAAAGGATTATACCGATCAAACAAAACACTTCAGCAAAAGGAGCCTGGTTTTCACCTGCTGAAGGTGAGAGGCCGCCTCACTAAAGGAGCAGCAGCCACTCTTCAATGGGTTTGCTCTATAAAAGCAACGATATTACTAAATACTCCCTGGAAGCGACAGTTTATTTCACTGCCAGTTTGTTTCCATGACACCTTAATATTTGGCAGTTTCGTCTTCTACCTTTACAAAAACTGGGAAAACACTCAAAATACTCTGTGGAGTGGCACAAGAGAACAGAGTACTTTCTTTATTACCATCCTTTTCATATATATAGAAGATTAATTTAACAAAAAAGAAATCCTTAGAAACTTAACCAAAACACGAGGCAACATGTGGTGGCAGGTGTTGCAGGCTGTTTTTTTTTTTTTTTTTTTACACACATTGTGTGAAAAAGTGTAGGTGACAGACAACACAAGATTTGGTCTGCAGCTGGATGTAACTATTTCCATCCGGTGTCATAACAGCAGGGAAGCAGAAGCATCCTGATGACAGCGAAAGGTGTGCGAGTGCCAGCGGGGCCAACGGAACAATTAACACTGCGTCGGCGTGTAATAAACACAAGCAGAGCGCCTCGGGTTGTCACGGGAACCATTAGTGTCATCGCTACTGGACGTGTACTAAGTTTTCAAAAAGGATAAATACACAAACAAACGCTCACATATACTCAAAGATATCTCGTCCCTTCATCTCTGACCTGATGGACGCAGACGTTGCACTTGTCGCAGAAGACCATCTCGTTGCCGTCCTCTCCCTCCGGCGAGCGGCAGACGTCGCACACCACATCCTCGTCGTACTCGATGCCCAGGCCTTCCTCCGTCTCGATGGCCTGCCGCATCTTCTCCTCGCACACGCTCTCCAGCTCGACCAGGACGCACTCCATCGTCAGCTCGTCCAGCTCGGGTAACGCTGCCGGCGAGAAGACAGGGAGCAAAACTTGATTTAGTTCTTGTTTGTCCAACTTTGCTGAGGTAGGTAAGTCTGAAACAAAGGATGGGTGGGAGAGTGTATTTTTTCTCCTCATTATTTCCCACATCATGTTTTTCTTTAAGAGAGAAAAGTAACTTGATGCAAGATCTTTTCCATGGTTCAGAAAAATATAAAAAGCCTTGAAAGCAGAGGTTTAGACTTATCTGTGAAAATAGTGAGCCTATACTGAGCAATTAAAACTGAGAGCGCGCTAACAGGGTCACCTCTCACAGGTTCCTTTTAGTACTTGTTATTGACGAGGACAGCAGCAATGGGAAGCTGCTCATAAGCAAAAAGCAAAAAAAAATAGAGCGAGCCAATGTACCAAAATCCTAGTTATTTTTGGCCATGGCGCTGTCTCGCACTTTAATTGGAAACGCACACAGCTCACCTCACACGGGTCATTTTGTGTTTTCTTTGGGTCGGTCGAAATGCGCCGAAAATTAAGAAGCGAGGCGTGGGAGTGCACGGAGCTGCGGCTGACTCTTTGCTAAGCAGAGGAAAGAGGAGAAATTTGTGCATGTGCTCCGTCACTACTAGCTCATTTTCTATCAAAGCACTAAAACAAAGAAATTTGCCAGCGCGCCCCTCGCTTCCCACGATGTGCGTCGGCATTAGTATTCCCGCTCCATTTGCATCTCAAAGTAATGCCTTGCTCTAAGGCTGGTTAATAGTTGATGAAAACTGATTTGACTGGCAAATGCGAGCCTTCTTCCTCATGAAAAAATAAAGTATTTGAGGTAGCGGGAAAGTAAACAGTCTGGTTTCCAGGACGGTGGAAAACAGATGTGGCATACTATTATCTCATTACATGCAACAAGATGACAATGATTATACAAAATGGGTGACAGTGAGGCATTCAATCTAGTGTCTTTTTTCTGAAATAAGGATGATTATTTGAGTAACTGTTCAAAAACAGAAACAAACATTATTTACTTGGAGGCTGTAATATGCCACAAATCCTGAATGTTGGCTGTAAACGAAGACCAACGCGAATCAAATCACGATCTGCAACGTCGAGTAAATCTTTTTGCACAGGCGCAATCTCTGGATCTTGGATTTAAAGTAATAGAAAACATTAAGACTGGGCTCATTTCGATTCAGTATTTACGTTGTTCCGTCACATTTCCTCTCAGTGCATCGCCCGGAGGCACCGAGCAGCAATAAAAAAGAAACTTCTGCTGTCCTGGCTTCTGTAGTTGGGGATTATTTATTGATTTATTTGAAGGTTTCAGCACTCAGTTGGGAGGGTTTTTTTTTTTTAAGTGGAGCCAAGCATCCCGTGTTTCTATCTATAATTTATACCACTCAAACCCTTCCCACCCAAAAATAAAAATAAAAAATAAAAAACTTGAACACCTTATTGCAACCTGAGCTGCAGTGTCAGATTAGGAATTAAATCTTAGGACTCACAAATCCAACCAAACCACCGCTTAACTTCTTCATTAGTTTGGAAATGTAACTACATTTAAAAACACCTGCTGCCCAGGTCAGAGAATCAGGTATTAATGAAGAAGTGAGAGGAAGAAACAGCAGTGGATTTAGAAGCTGCTTTTGAAGCAGCAGGGAAAAGGGAAGTAGAGTTAGACATTAACCTGCCCTGACATTTACATCATGAAGCAAACACACGGACACACACCCACGCAGGCGGCTGTTTCGCAGATATATGAGGGTGATATGTGTGTGTGTGCGCCTTGTACTGCGTGTGCTTTCAGTGTATTTACTTTATATCTATGTGTGTGTTTCCGTGTTTGTACATGGGACAGCTGCGTGCACATGCAGATACACGTTTATCGTGTTTGTGTGTGTGCGCTCGTGACTGCACTTATCTGTCTAAATGCAACACAGCATCCAACACACACACCACTGCTCCATGCATTCTGTGCCTTAATGTACTTTTCTCATGTTGTTTAATGTATTAGATTATTGGCATTTCAATGCTGTGGAGCTTAAGTGTTTTTTCTATTTCTGTTTCTATTTCTGCAGGAAATGGCGTTTCCTCTAACGTAGCTTAATGATCTGAAAACTTAATTAACCCCATCTCTAAACTCAGCAACACCGAAAAAACAAAGTGTTACCATAATTACAGCATGCCCAGTATAAACACACCCCGAATTCACACACTCGAAATTTGTGTGTACAGTAAGTCGAGGAGGAGATAGAAAAATGAAGAATAATTCCATCATGAGTCCAGAGCCGTACAACCTCGCCCGGCAGAGCCAATCAACCGTTTGTTTGTTTGGTCTTGCATTGAAGGTTATGAGAAACAACCCGCTCCTACTCCTCTGTGTGTCTGTGTGTGTGTGTGTTTGATTTAAGGCGAACGTGTCCCAGAAATAAGGCCTCAAAGCCCAGAGGGGATTTATAAACACAATTACTGCGCTTTATCTGAAAGGAGCCGATCAGATATCGAATAAAAATGGTGGAGATGGGAGAGATGCTCGGGGTCAGCAGTTGCCACCGTGGCGAAATGGAGGACGCAGCAGAGCGAGAGGAGGAGACAGAAAGAGACGGAAAACTGCAGAAGAAGAGCAACAGAGGAGACAGAGGTGATAAATGAGGAGAGGAGGGAGTAATGAGAACGTGGAACATGGAAGAAAGAGAAGAGGATGTTCTGTACAGTTACAGCACAGGGTATTTAGAGCATCTGCAATTTTCAGAGTCCAAATATTAAGTGGTTTTAAACGGGCAGCGTTGAAAAGGGAAAGTCAGACGAAGATAACTTTTTCAAACAATACAGTCTCATTTAGCTGAAAATCCCACCTTTGATGAACTGACTGTGAAGGTACATGAGGACACTTCACATAACGTATATAGTATTACTTTTCCATAATTTTGCAAATTAGCATCTCTCTTGATTGTTTGTGTTTCTGTTACTGCCTCTTTATGTGTTACCTCTACTAATCAGTCCTGAGCAAGCACATCAGTCGAAAGAAAATCAATTAACAAAAGTTAAATCAAATCATCTTTATTTGTAAAGCACAAAACATCTCCGGTTTCAGCTCCTAAAATGTGAAAATTTGGCTGCTTTTCTCCTTTTTCTTTTATATAATTTGAAGATAAATAGAATATATTTGATTTCTGAACAGCTAAAATGAAAAGAAATCTTTTATCTTTGTTTTCAAAGAGTTTGTTCACACAGGTGTAGAGATGAGTGATTTTATTTTTTCTGTTTAATGTCAAAATGCTTTCTGGTTATTACCGATGAAAAATTAAGCTGCGGGACAGTTTGCACTCACCCATCTGTCTGAACTCGTGGTTCACCAGCTCCAGCCAGGCCACGTCCAGGTCGTCCAGGTCATAGCAGCTGTAGCGTTGGGAGGGAGCAGGCTGGCCGCCGCCGTCCCTCTCCTGCCCGTAGTTGGACAGACCGCCCGTCGACTCCGGCAGCAACCTGAAACACACACGATACACCAGGAGAGGTTATCATGCGGTCTGGAAACATGACAACAAAACTTTGCCAGTAGATCTTAAAAAGTGTACTCTGTGTTTGATTGTTACTGAACGTGTTAATGGGCAACAATGCCAGCTTGCTGACTGACTGACATCTTTTGAGCAATTACATAAACACGAAGCGCTGTGGTCGCTGCCACCTGTGGCCTGCGGTCGTGTATCAGCACACTGTTAACACTTGTCCCGATAACGCACAACCTCAGGTATGTTATTGCTTTACAACACTTACAGCTGCACCAAACATGATGACGGCTGCGGAGGTCTTTTATTATATCTGTGCCAGCAGTTTTATTGTGTCCTCGTGGGAATTAACACCTGGAGGGATTTTTCTTCTGCATGACGGAAGAAATTCGACTCTTTGCAATTGTATTATTTAAGGGAGGAGCGGAGGGACTAAAGCCAAGTTAAAGAAACTGACCACTGAACCGACGCCAGAGTGAAATAATGGAGATTTTTTTATTTAATTAATTAAATTTAATTTATTTATTTAATTAAAAGTTAGCAGAAGGTCCAAAAGGAATTACCCTATTAATTAAGAGACTGTAATCCTAAAAATTGTGATTGTTCATCTCAATTAATTAAAGAAAACTTTTACATGTCTTCATTTGTATAAAACAGCATGAACATCTGGGCTATTTTCAGTCTTAAGAGCTGGACAAAATGATTCCAAGTCTGAAATGACTAAATCACAGCAAAAACTACATTTGATTTAGTTTGAACTTTGATATGACAGTTTATGATAAATAAGTAAAGTACAATTACTGAACATTTCAGAGGGAAATGTCTTAATCGTGACTATATAAGCCAAACAAAGAGAGACTGGATGGATACTTCTAACAGCAACAGTATGTATGTCTAACGATGCAACCGATTCAACTCATGTTGGACCATTAATATGAGACCACTGCACATCTTAATTACACTAAACTACAGTGGACAGTTACCAAAATAAAGGTCTCATTCTTACTACTCCTCTCTTATCCATATAAATGCTCTCTTTCTCTCTCCATTGTTCACATTCTTATTTCTACATATGTATATTTCTCCATATTCTCTAAATCATCATTAACTCCCAACTAATATTATCCACCCTTGTTTTGGTATTTACAGTGTTGACCCCTTTGAAGTCAAACGCATACACAACTACATGGTCATTTTCAAATGTTAGGGTCAAATGACAAAGTCTGGCACTTCTCACGACAGCAGGATTTATTGGGAAGCCCTTCTCATGTCTGGGGCTCTTCCCGACAGTCGGGTCCTGACCTTGTGGTCCAGAAAGACTGAATCAGAGTTTGACCAATGTCGAAAAAGAAAAAAAGAGAGGGAAAAAAAAAAGCTATCAAAACAATGACAAATCAAGAGGTTGTAGCGAGTGGTGACAGGAAGCTCCTCCAGGCAGTGTCTGGTTCTCTGGAGCCTCTGGCCTGAATGTCTCTCTGTCAACAACAGCAGGAAATGGGGTCAGGAACTCTGCTCGACCCACTGGGAACCAATAAAGACTCAAACACGCTCACGTTTGTGTGCACACATATACAGGCCCCCATAGAAGCTCAAAGACCTGAACACACACACGCAATCACAAACACACTGTAAAGATCGCGCATCATTTCTCCAAAACAGCACTGTGTTTACGCAGTAACACACACCCCCATTATTCGCACGCCGGCCTCGGGAGTTTGTGACCTTTTGTGTGAAAAGGTGAAGTGCATCAACGATCACCGCGACAAAACAAAACAACTTTTATCTCTCCGCTTAGTGCCCGTCCTCTTCAGCGCCGGGCTCTCACTTATTACCATCGCCCTCCGTCACCACCATCGCCCTCGCATCACTGCAATCATCATCATCATCATCATCATCATCATCATCCTCGTCATTATCATTATCCTCCCCATTATCATCACCACCGCTGCCGTCATCATCACAACAGCTGCCACAATTTAATTCAGTAATCTTCACCAGAGTGACATTTCACAAATGTTGTCGCCGCAGTTGAAATGGAAACAACAAAAACAATTGAATCAATAACTTTGATAATAATAGTTATTAATGGATGAAAACAGGAGAAAATTAATCACTTATGGAGTTCATAATGTTTCACTTCACTGTCGATTTTGTCTGTTATTGGAATAAAAAGCTAAATAAGTGCGGGAGTTATTCTACTTTACTATAAAATATGGTAATAGTAAGTAATTGTCTACACTGTAAACACTATATTCAAACAACAGGAACTCTTCCCTTCATATTTTTACACCCTTTTCTCATTCTTCTCTTCTTTCTGCTTGAATACCCTCACCCTCACACTTTTATCAGTTTCTCTTCTCTTTATCCTGCCACTTCCTCCCTCGTCACTTACACCTTGCATGTGTGCAGATGTGCAAACATTCTTGCACTTTCAGATCAATCAATGCTGCTACCTCAGTGACAGATGCATCTGTGATCAACAGGTTTTTCCCTGCTGAAACGGCATCCATTAATCTAATAATAATTTTTGTTAAAAAGGCACAGATCTGATCCATTTCTGTCTGAGCGAGCAGTTTTCGGCCACCGGCGCAGGATCAATGGAGGGAAACGCGTAATCGTTAATAAATCCGAAATTCTACTATCTTCCCGCGAGGACAAAATGGCAGAAAATTGAACCCTGCTTCGGCCCGGCATCGGGCTGATATCTGATACGCGACAAACAGGCCTGGCCAGTCAGCTGGCAAGAGAGAGAGGAGAGAGAGGCGAGAAACAAAGAGACACACATTCACTGGGAGAATAGGTTTCATAGTGAGGACACTGGGCTGGTTGTTTCTGTTATGTAACGTTAAAAGCAGCGTCAGTGTCCTGTTACATTAGTGGAAGGTGTAATTGCTTTATCAAAAGGATAAGACTGGCGTTACAGTGTATTTTGTAGTTTCTTTCAGTGTCAACAAATCAAAGGAAAAGACCAAAACCGACAGTGTCCTCTTACATTTTTTAAATAATGAATCGTTTTCCTTAAACAACTAGAGTTTTTAGGAAATTTTACTCAAGCAAAAAGCAAGCAAAAGCAGGAAAAAGTAAAAAATTAGCCACCACGTGTGTTCACGGTAATAAAGGAACATGTCATCAACTGCAACACTGTGGGTCACTGACGTGTTTTGCTTTGTTTTTTTATAGTTTTTGGACAGCAACAGAGCTTTATGGCAGAGGGAGATAAACTATTAGGTTTTAAATACAAAGATAATACTTGCTAGTTGGCCTTTTCATGGGGCTTGCTGATAATAAGAAATATATATAAGCAGGCAAAAACTGATTGCAGAGTACATAATACACTGATACCTTATCAGCAGAGCGCTGTTAGAGTTTATGATATTCTTAGCTTTGTTTATTCTAATATGGGCTTTATTACATTTGGTTTTATGACTCTATCGGTGCTTGTTTGGCTTCTAGCTGTGACGGGGCAGGGTTGATTTGCTTTAGCAACATGGGGATGCAAAAAGGAGAAAAGAAAATGTGTACTAGAACAGAACACGAAGAAAAAAAAACACAGGTCAAACCCGGCCAACATCAAGGAAGAGAGTAAATAATAGAACCAAAACTGAAAATCTGTGGAAATTTACAGTAAAACTGAAAGCTCATACCATGTCAGATGTAATCCAGCTACCTACGTCAGTTTTCACCCTTTCTGTCTGACTGATATCAGACTGAAAGAGCCCGGGCGACCACTGAAAGGCTTTTAAAGAACACAGAAGATCACGTTATGTAAATGGAGTTCCTCTTTCCACCTGTCATATCTCTCTGTCCATCAGTGGTGCGGTGACATTCAAGGCGAGCTCATGGTCTGGATGTCATGGAGGTACGCAGGACGAAACACGAAGTGAGACATGAAAGGAAAGCATCGCCTCATAATAATGTCAAGTCATCCCATCTCGCAGGATGTGAGTCAATGGGGGTCAGAGTACAATGTGTTCTTCCACTTCTAAGTATCATGTATCCTACACACACACACACACACACACACACACACACACACACACACACACACACACACACACACACACACACACACA
>JBAJHX010000067.1:17394274-17404849 GCA_037176925.1 Amniataba percoides | reverse complement strand
CACACACACACACACACACACACACACACACACACACACACACACACACACACACACACACACACACACACATTCCCGGATTGTTGCAATCTTGCTTTGCAGAAGTGAGTCATCTTCATGTCATATTTATATGGAAAAGAAACACACACACACACACACAGCAATCCCTTTTGCACAGAGAGCCATCTGTTATATTTATGTGAAATAAATGATGTAACTATATCTCAAACACACACACACGTATACACACAGAAACTGTTGTACAGTGATGCTCGGGAGCAGTGAGTCATCTTCATGTCATATTCATGTCAATGAAATCAATCATTGCCCAAACACACAAACATCATTTGCACAGTGACCTTTCAGAGATGACTCACCCCTGTGCTGCCTTAAAGCAATCAGCTTGAGTACCACACACACTTACACACACACACACAAAGAGGCAAACACACACATGAATAATAACCCCTTTCTTATGAGCGTGACTATCTCACCGCATACTTCCTGCATCAGTTTTAAACCTTTTCGTCCTGTGTTTAGCAGATTTTCAATAACAGGTACCAAATCAGATCCGATCATCACACTAAATAAAACATTAATTACCCCGATGGGGGGAAATGGTAGCAACAAGTCCTGTAGCTATAAAAGACAGAACAGGTTGTAAATATTAATAGCAGAAATTCATAAAATATACTGGAACCAAGTTTTCTTGCAGCGGTAGGCTACGAGAAGTTTGCTTGGGGGATTAAAAAGGAAGAAAAACAATAGTTAGTATGAGGAACTATTCCAACTTTGTTCAGCAGCAACACCAAGGACAGGATGTTACAGAGCTGCCCACACTGTTTGACTGACAGTTGATCTCGGGGAAGTGCAGCAGAGAAACACCACAGTAATGAGAGCTGAGCACCAAAGATGGAGATAACATTTTTAAAAATGGGAATCCGGAGAATTTCCATTTTAAGTAGGAGCTCATGAATGGAAAATGTGGCTTCATTATAGTCCTCTCCTCTCTTTCCGCCCTTCTCTCTCTTTATGTCAGTGCCACTCACTCGTGTTTTTCTACTCGCTTTAAAATATCTGTCCATCTCAGCCAGAAATACCGCACCTGCCATCCCTGTCACGTCCATGTCTGTGTTAGGACTGCACAACTGGTCTTTATGATATGATATTAAAAAGATTCTTAAAAATCATCTGACCCTATTCTTCATCATGGCTGTAAACAGCGCTGTGAAAACATTGCCAGGTGCATTTCTTTCTGTTTATTTCAACCTTTGAATAAAAGTACAGAATACCTGCAGCTGAGAACAACATGGTATATATACTTAAATCAATAGTCCTGAGCTAACCTCTATTTATATCTACTCTGTGTTTTGTTAAGTTCAGGAACTCTCTTAAATGCCGCAGACAGAAGAACATCCAAAATAAAACGACAGCACAATATGTGTGTGAGAGCTGGAATGAAATTCTGGTCAAGTATGGGACGTAGTAAAATCAGTTGACTGCACAGTGGAAGTCACAAGCAAAGTGGTAAAATAATATTAAATATGTGGCCTTTTTCAGTTACATGTAAAAGCTCTATGGATAAAACTATCAATGTGCAGTTGATAAAATGTAATTTGTGAACTTCATCAAAATCAGAGTGACATTTATTGGCAAGTTTTCTGTACAATGACCTTGCGTTTGTATTGGTGCGTGACAATAAACACAGTTAGTAGAAATGATAAAGAACTGTAGTTAAATGTGGCCTTTATTCAACAAAACATTGTGCCTAATGGTCCAAGTTTAAGTGAATAAATGTCTCATCCCCTCAACTTGTGGGGTTTGGGGTGATTGTTTTTCAGTGATTCTGTGTACACAGGAAGCCAGTGTGTGTGTGTGTGTGTGTGTGTGTGTGTGTATGTGTGTGTGTGTGTGTTACAGTGTGCTGCCATTTTGTTCTGCTAGTACAGTCTGCCCGTTGTCATGGATATGAGTCAGACTTATTAACACCACTACTCTAAAGCACTGCAGGCTACTGAACACACACACACACAAAAACATGACATTTACACTTACACAGATACTGCCAAGTGCACAAACTGATACTGAAAGACATGCACACACAATTAAAACTTTAATTCTCAAGAGTGCATGACCACACACACACACACACACAGACAGGCACAACTAAATAGATACTGACACAAACACACAACAGCGCACACACACACAAAATACATACACATGACTTTCAGTGTGGCACTGTTTGCCTCCCCTCTGCCATCTTCAAACTCCCACAGTTCCTCCACAAACAGTGAAAAAAAAAAGAAACACCAAAACTACCCCCCCCCACACGCACACACACACCACCATCACCACCCAGCTCCATTCTTTCAGTCCTGTCCTCAGAAATGTGCAAACAATGTCAGACAAAAGAGACAAGGCCCGTAATAACAAGAGGAAAAGAAATGCAGGGGGCAGTGGAGAGAGAGAGGGAGAGAGGGAGAGAGAGATAGAGAGAGAGAGGGAGGCATGGGGTTGTGTGTTTGTGCCTGGAGCAGGGTTTGTGCAAACGAGGCGGGGGAATGTTTTCATTCATATTTTCCACCCAGTTAGTTGGGAGCCAGAGAGGCACAGGAGTGAGAGACGGAGACAGCGAGAGGGGAGAAAGAGAAAGGGGAGTGGAGGGAGGGAGAGAGAGAAAATGTGGAAGCAAGAGCAGACGGGTGACCAAAATGCTTTGTGGCACGCTTCCCACTTCAGCTTTCTTTCAGCGTTTCTCCCGACTTCTCCCACCCTCCTCACCCGACATCCGCCCCGTATCTGTCCGCGGGTCCAGGCTCAACGGCGCGTTATAAAATCTGAACCCAGACTCCACATCTGCATCGCTGCGGGTTTAAGTGCT
Organism: Amniataba percoides; assembly: GCA_037176925.1. NCBI lineage: Eukaryota > Metazoa > Chordata > Actinopteri > Centrarchiformes > Terapontidae > Amniataba > Amniataba percoides. Next base: position 17,401,965 of record JBAJHX010000067.1, on the reverse strand, counting down.
AGTTGAGTAAGTTACAACCTGTAGTTACAACCTGCAAATGAGCTGAGCAGCAGACGACATTAAAAGCTCATCAACTATGTATGAACCTGACACATTGGAGACACAGGTGTAGCTTACTCCAGACTTTCACCAGACTCCAGACTTTTCACACTGGAGAAACACTGGAGATCCAGATTCAGACCTATTAGGTTTATAAACTTAAATTATTGATAGTAGAACAGTCTTTGGTAAGCTACAGACACCAGCATATTAACGAGGCCAGGTTTCATTTAGTAAAGTTACTCGTGTAATTTAATGTTAATTAATTGCAGGAAATCTCCACTGCTGGTGACGTTTTATCATTTTATCAGTTTCAGATACTAATGAGGAATGTGGCTGTTTATGTTGTTTTTTGGTGATAAAAACCAGAAAAGAAAAAGTTTTGATTTGTGAGCCCCGGAGACTAGTTAATCTGTGTTATCAGAGTTTTTATATGAAGAATTTTATGAATCAAGGAACTGATCCATTTTATTATATTGGCTATTATAACCCAACATGCTCCTCTGTTTCCTGCAGCTGAAATAAAGAAGCTTTGCACGGTCCTTCTGTTTAATGTTTCTCACCCAAACGCTTTGGGTTTAATCCTCGTGTGTTATCCGTGCATTTGCATACATTTGCGGGACCCTACTTTAATTAGATGAAAGTTTCTGTGCACTGGCAGCATTCTCGTTTTTCCTTCTTAGCTGGCTCATTGCTACTTTTTTTTGGCACATTGCTTCCACAAACTGTTGATCATTAGTGTGGCATAAAATGACTGCAAAGACTGTGAATGGTATCACATTTGTCCACGTGCTCATGCATGTATGGAGGTCCTTGCAAGACACAGAGCCCACAACATTTCTCCAAAGCCTCTGAGCGGACCACCTTAAAGTTTGTACAGATTCCAAACACACAGCTATTTCTAAAGCCACTGAAGTGAGTGATCTGGCTGTTTAAATAGATAAAAATAATCTTTCTTTTATTTTTTATTCAGAACACTTTGTGCAAATCATCTCCTGGAAGAAGAAATAGTAACTTTCTCAGCCCGCTCACTGGCAGGAAAAAGTAACTGCCAAGTGCTTGGTTACTGCACAAGCTGTTCAAGAGAAATTAGATTATCACTTTATGCCTTTTTTGGAACCGGACCCCTTTTCACTTCAATAGTTTTAAAAGAAAGCAGCGAGAAACCGAAATGCATTAGCACACTCGCTGTGTATGGCGGCCATATGAATTTCAATTGACTTCCCACTGCTGTGGAGGAGGGGGGGGTGTAAACGATTCAAGAACTGTCATCCTGGGGCAGACTGTCCGTTTAAGAGGGTTTCAGGCTCTTCCAGGAAAATAAGGAACACATTACTTCACTTTAATGTCATCATGTACAAGTTAGCGTAATCTGAGTACGAATATCTTCTGAGCGCCCGCTTTCGTGATCCTAAACGGGGAAAAAAAAAATTGGCACTTTATTGTGTGAAGCCTGTATATTTTTTGGGGACTAGTTGATGCGAACACGTTTTGGGAACCAACAGCTTAACAAGCTTTCCACAGTCATCCTGTCCTCAAGGCAGGAGAGGAATGTCACCCAACTGAGCCACAATGTTCCCTATGTTCCTTTTTAGGAGGAAACACTAATACCTCTTTATATAAATGATTACACAACACTCGGCCAGTTCACAAGGAGGGGCGCCGTGTGTGTGTTCGTGTGTGTGTGTGCCGGGAGGAGGGAGGAAGAGGAGGAGGGGGGCTGGTGGCTGGCTGAAACACACACAGGCAAACACGCACTCATTCACAGAAAAACACATGAAAAGGCAGAAAAACAAACACAGACAACCGCGCGTGCAAAAAAAAAAAAAAAACGCAGACAGACGTGAAAACACACAAAACAGAGAGACAAGTAAACACAAACAAAAACAACAGTGTGTGTACATGCAGACACAATGGACGGGACAGACGCGCTGACGGGAGACGCCCTCATTGTGCTGCTCTGTCAACAGAAAGTCCTTCCTCGTTCGGCTCTGGGCTCCCACAGACACACCGGCTCGTTTAAAGGCCTCACCTGAAAACATTATTGCTCGTGTTGTCGGTTTCCATCTGTCCCAACTGCAGTCGGTCGGCCAGACTTAGTGGGCAAATACACAAATACTGAAAACTACATTTCAAAAAAAAAAAAAAAAACTAAGGGCCTGCGTTGGCGAGGGAGTGTGCTGATATAAGTACCAGAGACAAGATGAACTGTAATCCAAGTTTGAGTCAATCCATCCATTTCGAAGGCTGACGAAAAATTATGACAGCGACAATCACGTTATCTTCCATCTTGATGATAATGAAGGAAAGAAGAAATTTTCCACCCGTGTTACACAGAAACCACCACTTCTGCAGACACAGGGCGTTGAAAGATGACATCACAGTTTACAAGTTTACACTTGAAGCTGTGCCAGTTTCATCTATTCGAAATGAACGAGAGAACTGTGTGTTTTTTTCACAGGGTGCTGATGCTGATCTGAACACAGTCTTACTCCAGCCTATCGTGACCAATAAGCCACTTTACTTGGTTTAACCTGCAGGTGTTTCCTGAAGGCTAATTCAAGTGCTGTGCTGACAATAAAGGTGATTATTATTATTACAGGTACACAGCGTGAACCTGACTGATACTGTAGCATATTGTTAATATTCATTCAGAAACAATCTTTTTGTGCTCCCAAACGGCTGCAGAGGGTTGACAGGAATGTGTGCAAAGTTTGGACATAAGCAAACATGTGAATGAGATGGTAAAGGTATAGTTACAGAGATAAAGTTATAGTTATAAAGTTATAGAGTATTTTTCATGATTATGTGGTTTTTACTGACTTGCTGTGTTTTTTATTTCAATGACAACACATTAAAAAGTACTACGCAAGGTGTATTTGACCCCTGGTTTTATCTTTTATTCTCAAAAGTTGATGTTATTTGTTTTTTTACAAAAGAAAAACAGCAGGTTTTCTAAAGTAGAGGTCGTCTTTTAGTCAAAGTCATTTTAAATTTGAGATCAAAATTGAGATGTGGCTTTATGGAGTCTTCCATCATTCCCCACCACAGATACTGCAGGTCTGTTACATATTAGTAGACATTTCACAGCTGGACACCACATTTACAAAAAAAAAAAAACACGTTGGACTGTCACATGTTTCTCTGAGGCTGCGTTAAAAGTCCCGAGATCAATGTGAGGATGATGAAACAAGAAGATTACTGTGCCACATTTTGACAGTTTTAGCTGCCCTTTGGTTCGTTCTGAGATTACGGCTGGGATTTTAAAATGCCACTCCTCATTCAGATCCAATAAAACGCTGCAGAAAAATATACTGCAGAGCAAATAAAAGGTCTTGTGGAAAAACATGTTGACAGGCTTTCATTCTGATAGCACTGCCTGGCCTCTGTTCTCCTGCGCGCGTGTTTATTATCGCAGCGTTTATGTATATGAGATGTGTCAGTGCTTATGCAAGTTTGTCTGAAAGCGAATTGCATCTGCAGTGTGAGTCTTTGTGCATTAAGGTGTGTGTGTGTGTGTGTGTGTGTGTGTGTGAAAGTGTGCTATATTTTGTTTCTGAGGGCTTGAGCCCTCATTACATGCATGAAGCAAATCGCAAATTGTGCAACTGCGTTTTGTGTGTGTGTGTGTGTGCAAGAGTGTGTGTTTTGCTTCTGTGCTTTTGTAAGATAGATCAGAGTAAGCGTGTGGGAGTTGTTTTAAAAAGCTCCCTTGAAAGATAAGAGACCAGAGAGAAAGAGAAAAGAGATAGGGGGCTACAGAGCCAGAGAGAGAATAAAGGAAAGGAATGTAAAAGGCAGGCAGATGAGTTTAAAAAAGGAAAAAAAAAAACAAACAAAAAAAAAAAAAGAGTAAAGGGAAAGAAATAAAATGAGAGGTCACGGAGACACAAGGTGGTAATTTTGTTTTGGATGATGTCATGGAAGTTACCATCTTTACATGCTCAGTGTGTATATGTGTGTGTGTGTGTGTGTGTGTGTAAATTGTTTTTCACCAGCTGTGTGATAAGGATGAGTCACTTTTCTCCAGGAACAAATGCAATCTACTATAGTGTGCACATGAAAGCTGTGTGTATGTGTACGTACAGACACAACACTAAACCCTTCCTACACAGACTTGATAGAAAGGATTACATTTCTATATGAGGCTTCAATAAATATACACACATATACACACACATACACACACACACACACACACACACACACACCTGAAAGTCAGAGTAGCATTTTCATTACCTCTTTGTTTCAGCTACACACTTTAACACCTGTGACCTTCTTGGTATTTCACAGGGTTCAGTTTCAATCTCAATCCAGCACTTAATCTGCATATCAGTCTTGAATCCACTTCCATTTAGCATTCAGCATTTCAAAATATTCTAAGTTGAACATCCAGATTGACTCCAGATCTGTAACTAGCTCTTGCGGTTTGCACAGATTTTGGTAAAGTAACCAGTGAGAACCTGAAATTAAGACCAGGAGCAGAAAGCTACTGAATGCTGATTATGAATCTAACAAATGAAGAAGAAACAAATGTAGGTGATAAAGACTCAACGTCCTGATACAGAAGTTAATACATTTGAAATACTAACATATGAAGGTAAATTTAATTGGTGGCTCCAAATGCACAACTCGATATAACAGGACCAGCTAGACCGTTAGTAACACCAAGACTTACCAATTTGTATTAAACTGCAAATAAACAAGGCGAAACAAAGAAATAATACCCTTGTGATAGTCAAGTGTTGTCGCAGAGTGGTGCCTCTTTCTCCAACAACTTATCTAAGCCAAGTACTGAAAAGCGGCTTGTAAGGAACATATTAACCAGAAAAACAAAAGTTTCATTTTGGCAACTTACTCGGGACGTTAACATTAATTAGCCACAGCTAATACAGTCTGCTGGAGGCTGCGTTTGCCATTATCATGTAACCGGCAAAAGCGACGGTCGGTCCTAAAAAATGAGAGGCCCGAAGCACCTTGGTGACCTGGTGGATTAGATGCACGGTGACATGGCCAGTTTAATACAGTCAGGGACCTTTGCTGCATTTTCTCTCTATTTCAGCGACCTGGATCCGCATCCAGAGCCGGCTATCGTTGCCCAAATCTAGCATGCAGTGATGCAGGCTGTCTTATGATCACAGTCCTCCGTTTGTGCTCTTTTCATTTGCACGCTTTTATTTTTGTTTTTTATTTTCGGCTGCAGGCTGCTATCTGCTCCAGCAATGACCCGATTTCCCCACAGGGATGATTTAATCAAACCTAATCTAATCAGATCTAATCTTATCTAGTCGGCGATTTATAATACCACTATCTACTATTTCAGAGGAGCAGCCAGAAGACTCTCCTAACTCTCCCTTCTTCTCCCTGTCAAAGCCCAGTGTGCTGCCCTGAATACAGACGAGCGGATAAAAAAAAAAAACAAACGGAAAAAAAGAAGAACGGGTATAAATACAGAATGAAGAATTGTCTCTCCCTTGGCATCTTAAAACGCCACACACACACACACACACACACACACACACTGAGCCAGAGAAAATGATGGGAGCAGACAGTCAAGTGTTTTCAGTTCTGTGAAACATACACAGGTCATGAATATTAACGCAAACCAGTTGGTGGCTGAGGGAGAGAGACAGAGAGCTCAAGAGAGAGGGAGAGAGAGAAATGTGGTTTTGCTGTCATGTTGTCAAGCAAGAAGCAACAGTGTGTGTGTGTGCGTGTGTGTGAGAGAGAGAGTGAGATTGTTTCTGGTAAAGAGTATACAACCAATTAGCTGCAATAAACTGTCCTGAGCAGGTTCATTGTCAACACTCTTGACAAGTGGAAAAAAAAAAAAAACACTCAAGAGGGGGGAGAGAGTCTCATGAGCTCTGCATTTTAACACACACCCACAGTGATAATCAGAAGATGAATAACCTCTGGGCTTGACTTTCCACACCACTCACACACAGAAACTGACACACGTGCACAGTAAAGCACACACACACACACAGTCTGTCTATAAATCCTTTAAGTCAGCCTGTCTACGAGAAGGTGAGAAAGGTGACAGACAGAGGGAGGGGTTAGGAAAAGAGAGTAGGAGAGGCGGTAAAAGAAAAGATGGAGACAAAAAAAAAAAAGGCAAATGACTGAGACCCGGTGCGACCAGTTTCCTCTGAAGCCGTGTCCCATTTCCCAAATTCCATTTACACTTTGACTCCTGAAGATGACATCTTGAGATACCAGGACACCTCCGTCCAAATGCTTCTGTGTATCTTTGATATGTGGCTGTTCTTCTTTGCTTAGGCCAGTGTTTTACAGCACCTGGTGATATTTTTTGACAAAAGCGCACGTCCCACTTTCAGCAAGGCCCTTTTCTGATCCAGCACAACAATGCCAGGTCCATAAAGAAATGACTTTCCCTGTTTGATGTGGAGAAACTTGACCAGCCTGCCCGACCTCGACCGCGCAGAAAACGTTGGATGAATCTGTGTGCTGGGCATTATCTGCATCAGCAGCAGGCAACCTCAGACTTGTGGCTGAATTGAGAACAAATCTCTGCGGCTGGCAACACAAAAGGCTTGCTGGGAGAGTGGAGGAGCACATGGACTCCCACGATTTTAAAATGAAATGCTCAAATAGTTATGGATCTCTCTCTCTCTCTCTCTTTTTCCTCACCTGACATACAAAAGTGAGGCTGCCCTTTTGTTACCTTGGTAACACTAAGGACAGCAATTTTCTTAAAAGAAATCACCTGAAGGTCGACATGTGTGCAAAAAAAGGGGAAAAAAAGCAAAGGCAAGATAGAAACTTCACCTTATTTTAAAAATAGAGCAGATAAGACACTCAGGGAGAGTAGCGGTAACATTTGACACGAACAGGCATCACTCAAGACGCGGTGGCAGCGCTCCAAAACAACGTGACCCCGATATTGTCACTGCAGGACTTCCATCATGTCCTGCCAAATTCAAACCCTGACAATCTGACCGGAGACCAGCCGTGAACCTGACCCGAACCAGTCCCGTCTGTTAGCCAACACTAACTAATCCTACGAGAGACAAAAGTGCGAAAGCAGACTGGGTGGAAAGCGAAAAGATGTTGAAGGAAAGATAGAGTGTGAAATGAAAACAAAATGAAAATGAGAGAGGACAAGTGGGGGGGGGACAAATTCAAAGAGACAGAAAGTGAGAGCACTTACTCCCACCTCTCTCCATGCCTGCTCTTCTGTGTCTCCGCGAGACAAGAGTTAATAGGCCAACTTTCTGCCTGTGCTCCTCCAGCAGCCCGATACTGAGAGCTGCTTCACTGCAGAGCCTCCAGCTACCCTGCCGGCAATTTGTCTTTTTGCCAACGCAAGGGTTTTTTTTTTCTTCTTTTTCTTCTTCCTCTCACTCACTTTTTTTCCCCCTTTTGTTAAATCAACGTTTCTCAAGCAAATACAGCACAAACCTTCAAGGTGCTAAATGTAGCATATTTAACATCAGTAAATCATTAGCATATCCATTTTGAGAGATTAGTCTAATTACCATAAACAAACGAGGCCCTTGCCAAAATGTATGGGGGGGGGGGGGGGGGGGGGGGGTTTTTCCCCCCCTCCAATGGAAGGACCCCCCAAAACAACTAAAAAAAAGAAGTTTTCTTTTTTTTTTTTTTCTCGACAGAAAAACCCCCTCCCC
>JBAJHX010000067.1:17374450-17394174 GCA_037176925.1 Amniataba percoides | reverse complement strand
CCCCCCCCCCCCCCCCCCCCCCCCCCCCCCCCCCCCCCCCCCCCCCCCCCCCCCCCCCCCCCCCCCCCCCCACACCTGCTGACCCTGACGCTGAGGGGAATACCGCAAGAAATCAGGAACAGGAAGTGGTGCTCTTTTTATTTTCTTGTGTGGGTACACAGGTGCTGTATGTCGACAGAGTTGCACAGTAATTAAATGAGGAGTTAAAGAGTTAGTCACAGCATCAGTCCTTGAATAAGCCTCAATCCTGCACTCTGCCCACTTCTCAGACTTGTTTAGTGACTCACATTGGTCCGGTTTACAGAAATGGTCCTATCAGATCTGGGTGGCTGCCATGCATGCAAGGATGAAATTATTTCACTGTTATTTGTTTGACTGTTGGAAAAAAAAGTTGTATCAGGTCCTATTAACCACCTCCGTGTTGACTGGAAATAATATCTGTGGGATGGATACGTCAGCAGGAACTGGTTGGTGGGGAAAAAAAAAAGAAGAAAAAATGAATAAATAGCCCCTCCCCTTCCCACTCAGACATAAGTTAACACAAACATAATGTCAAGCTGAGTGAATCTAAATGGCCATTCAGACTGATTAACAGACTGCCATTGGGTTGCATTATCTTGAGCGCTGCCTCTAATATTCTGCATGCATGTAAATGGGGGTGGACGCAACATTATAATTATCTTCCACACATGCTGCTCTGCCATCCCACTGATGGCATTTCTTTTAACAATAATAGGACGAAAAGAAAAAAAAATCTATTTAATAAAAGAGGCTTTTCTAAGTCCTTTAATTTAATGTCTTTTATTTTAATGTCAGTTCCTCATTAACCTTCTTCCCCTGTTAATTACAAAAGAGACCACAGCGGAGTCGCAGCCAGATGTGTGAAAGGCTGAGTGGTTGCACTTTTCTTTTTGCACCTCACCTCACCTCTTTCTGTGCAGCTGGCAGTGGCGCGCACACACACAAATACACACCTGGCTTGCGGTTAAGGGATAAGAGGGTGAGGGTGTTGATGAAATTCGTAGTAAAAATGTGGGATGCGTGTGGCTGAAGATCGGTTGGAGGGATCACTAAAGCGGAAATCGCTCGAAGAAAGAGAGGAACGTTCTGCCAATCTCAGCGTGATACTTTCCTTCATAAAACACACTGGAAAGGAAGAAATTCAGCTTCCATCCACAACAACTTGTAGCTGTCTTAAAGCTTTTTTTTTTGTTTGTTTTTTTACAGCAACACAGCCAGAGTTGGTATTATTGATATATTGATCTCTGTCACCTCTGATGCGGGGAAGAATCACCGAAACCGCGAAACGATGTCTTTCCCTCTCTGCTCCCCCACTGGGCATGGAGCCAACATGTTGGTGACACAGAGGATGAAACCCCCCTGTAATCATTCCTAAACAGTGTTAAGAAAAAAAAATGTTTCTGTGATCGTATTACCTTTTCCTGTAACAGTATAAAGGGAGACGTCGCTCTTCCAATTTCTGTAATCTAATCACATTTAGTGCTCCCGAATAGAAAGAGGAGTGGTATTACAATTACACTCATGAAATTCTTTAACCTCATTACTGTCATACTATACATTAAAAAAAACGCCTCATACTGACCTCAGGGTGTGTCAGAAGTGATGGTTTAGAAACAGGGAGCTCATTTTTTGACAGATATAGTCATAAAAATAACAAAATACAGCCTGTAAGTGATGTATATGAAAGGATTTCCTTATAAACCCAACAGCACTCACATTATTTACAGCATGGTACATAAAAGATGACAATAATATTTCTATTTTCTTTTATTTCCATGTAATATATTACGCTAAAACCTCTGGGACTGCTAAACGGCTTTTGCTTTTAATGACTGAGCAGTTTTAACTTGTTCAATTCATCCATAAATCCATAAAAAGAAAGGTGTTATAAAATATTATAGACTAGCAAGTTTGCCACCGAGTACTTCTCCCTTTCAACCTGCTGCGAGGGATCGGGGCGAGTATGCATGCAAGCTGAAAGGAAAGTCATTTCTGATACGCCGCTTTGCCGAACAGTCCAATAATTGGCCTGGATTCAGAGGAAAACTCAATGCTCCCAAGAGATAGAGAGAAGGAAAAAAAAACACGTCAACACAACCAGACTGAGGAAAGACGAGGAACAATCTGTTAATAATCTGCAGAAGCTTCGAGTCTTTTGATGCAATCGGCTGTTGTGATTCTTCTCCTGTGATGCTTCAAATTTCAAGGAAGCTGATCCAAATCGGAGCCACAGGGGGGCTACAGCTGAACACTGCAGCTTACTGGCTTTAGAGCAGCAGCAATATTAACACATCACTCATTATTTTTGTCTTCTTTTTTTATTTTTTCCTTTAACAGGCCCCGGGGAGCCTCGGATGTTTACATGTAAAATTTTAAATGAGCGTGTTGTTGTTGTTGTGTGTTTGTTATTGTCTTTTCTTCCTGTGGTTGTGAAACTAATTTCCTCTGGAGGGACAGTAAAGATGACCTTGGATGTTTTTATCGAATTTAATCACTGTCGTTGTGGGAAAACTCTCGCTTTTTTTATGTTCCATGTTTTCACTTCGCATTTTAACATGGAAACCTGCACTGATACCTTCCTGGATGGTTGTTTTCCTGTTTGTTCAAGGGTTATAAAATTCGATTTTTTTCTTTAAATGCTGAAAATGTTGCTCTGTTTAGGCACTAAACCCAGCCCAGTGTCAACTTTATTATCAGAGACACTGTGGGAAACTCCTGTGGGCTTTGAAACTGAGACAACTGAGGGGGGGGGGGGGGGGGGGTTGTAACAGGTTGAAGCAATGAAACCTTGGGCATGCATGCACGCACACATAAAGCCATATCCAAACACCCGCACTACACATATGCACACATCAAGAGTGAGGGGCTACCCCGGCCCAGACACACACACATACACACACACACACACACACACACACACACACACAGTTCCACCCTCTTCCTGCATTCCTCTCCTGTCTGACACACTTCCAGTAAGCCCACCAGCATTTCAAAAACAGCCCACCACCACCACCACCACCAACAGCCCTCCAGACGACAGCGCCTGCTAAAAAACCTGCCAAGCCCAGTCACATACAAACACACAAACACCACCCACTTATTAGAAACTATGACAAAAAAAAAGGTGTGTTTCTCAATTTTACAGACCACTTCAACATTAGTCAGAGTTTAGAGTCTAAGAATCGAGATATAAAAGTTGTGAATTTACTGTATCTTGAATAGTTGATGGAAACAGTTCTTCAGCAATTATAACAATCGCAATCCTTCCAGTAAACGTAGGAAATAATGAGATGTGTAATATAATAATAAAATGTGAGGACTTTGTGCTTTTCTTTGTCTTTGTGAGGGGGAAATAAATTAGGTTTTGGACCTTTGGTTGGACAAAATAAGCAATTTAAGATGTCACCTTCGGCTTGAGGATACATATTTTTCACTATTCATTGATTATTCCCAAAAACTAACGGCAGATGCACACAGGGCAGAATAATTTGGCGCTACTTAATTTTTCCTCTTTGTTTCTAGAAAAGTAAAGATTTTCTCGGTTGATGTTGGAGCCTAAAAAAACATCCTCTTTGCCTGCTGCTGGGCCATTTTGATGAGCTTTGTTTCCATTTCTTCTTTGCATCGGGGCACGCTGCCTTCAAGTCTGCTCCTCGGAGGTACGTTCCCACTTGCTTTAATTCTGTGCCTGAAAGCTTCGATTAAACCCACATACACAGAAAAAGAGCGGATGGGCGACACAAGGGAGAGGAGAGAAGAGACGAGCGAGTGCACCGCTGTTATTTGATAAAGCGATGGCAAAAGCTCTGTTGTGTGTCCATCTCTCTCTTTCCCTCTCTTTGTCGCTCCCAGAAGATCGACAGTCACTGTGCCGCTCCACTCAACCGCCTCATCTACCTGTTTGTTTACTTATTCCCTCTGTTCCTCACCCATCAACATTCCTCCTCCTCCTCCATCCTTCACTCTCTAGATAATTCGCTCCATCCTCTATCCTCCCATTTTGCTCTTTCAAACTTGCCACTATTGTTTATCCTAATTGCAGAGAAAAGACAGAGAGACACTTCAGGAGGTCATTTCTCACACCGCCTACCCAGAAAAGTTCATATCAGGGCACGAATTCTGGGTTTTTCCCTGCTTTAAAAATCGGTATTTTGGGGGAAGTTGTGGTCATGAGGGACCGATGATTATATGTTAATTTGTGCATTAGTGAAACCATTTAAAGCAATATTTGCACACAAGTTTTACCAAAGTAAATCAAGAACCTTTGATGCAGACTGAAACCTAAAAATGCAAACCTTTATCTAAGATATTAGAAACCACCTCACCCCAGTAACACTATTGTTTATCTTAAACAACAGTCAATATCTATGTGATCATTTTCACAGTGGTATGAGCCTTTTGTGCATTTCTGCACTGTTATGAAGCCACAGGTACCTTCAATTTCCCCTTTGATATCTCTTCCATCGCTCTCCTCCCTTGCAATCATTAGCTAGCGTCTCCTTACAAATCACACACTGAAGCTTGCCTCACAGTCTGAAAACCTTCGCCCTTACAGTTCAGGTCCCGCCACCACTCACTTCTGTTGCTCTGTTATGGCGTGAATGGTAAATGGACTGTAGTGCTTTTTTTTGTTTTTTACCTTTTCTTACCTCTTTTCTGGGGGAAGTGCTTTCCAAGGTTGCCTCTCATTCACCCTTACAATCGCACGCTGGCTGGTGGGGTGGAAAGCGAAAGAGTGGAAGAGCTGGGAATCAAACTACCATCCCGGAGATTCATGAATAACCCACCCGACACTCTCTATCAGACTGACAACTATCTGACATTGTGTATGCTTCTGAACTGTTTATTTTTTTCCATTACAAACTAAATAGTTATTTTTAAATATATAATACGGGCTCTTCATCACAAAAACACACATACACACTGTTCCTTCCAAATTAATAATGCAACTTCAGCTGTCTCAAACTTCAGTCGCAATCTTGCACTGGTGTTTTTTTATATCAATTTGCTGATATAATTGTGCTGGTTGGCTGAATTTAATTTATTTTTAGACTTAAAAACAAGTCTTGTCAAGCTGGCACTCAAGTAAAAATAATAATTAAAATGATCATACAGGACCTTTCAAGATCTTACATTTTAAATTATCAGTTTTTTCATATTAACACGTTATTCCTTCCACCCTTCAAAAGAAGCTATTTTTGTGGGTTGACTAAGTATCATGACACAGGGATGCCAATTTCGTCACATATGTTCCTTTTTAGCCTAACCAAAGTGAGGAGTCCTTCTTCCAAAACCAAAATTCAAAAGACATGTGCTGCAGATTCCTGCGCTTAACAAGTTACCACGTTCTTGTACTGGCGCCTGCTGCTGCTCCGCGTTTTCCTGCATTATGCCAAATCAAAAGATTAGCTGCTGATTAAGTAACGGACTGAATTGTTTCAGGGTTTTTTTAATTTTGAGGCCAAATGAAAAGCACCTGCGAGAAAACCCCTCACAGCCTTTGAACAGTATTTAACAGAAAAACACTGACAAACTTTTTTTTTAAGCTGTACGTCCACTGTCCACGTTAAAATCAGATTGCTGTTCGTCTGCACAGTTCACATTTAGATAAATGGCAAGGAGGTCACATTATTAGATGCACTTTTGTCCCAATGCTCAGAACAGTGTCCATTAATCATGTATCCATCTGTCGGGCTGTCTACCTTTTTTTTTTTTTTCAATTTTCTATATCTATCCATCCATCTATCCATTTAAATCCAGGGAGGAGATTTTATGTGAGGCCTGGGCCTCGGAGCTCCGCAGGGACACAGAGCAGCAGTAAACAGTGTTTACTCTCCTGGAGGCGGTTGGGTTTAAGTGGCCAGCCAGGGTGCACCAGCCTCCCTTATGTGACCGTTAAAGTCAACGACCTCGCCTTAGCAACCGGTCTGACGGAGGCGGGGTTAGAAGGGCAGTAATATGAGAAAACGGCACTGACGACAACAGGCGCCTGTGCACGTAAACCAACCGACCGAGTGTCTTCTAGCAAAGCACAGAGAGACTCAGACAGGGCGAAAAGGAAGAGGAGATACAAAGGAAAGTTTCAGTTGCAGCTTGACACATTAGGCCTGACCAGGGTTAGTCAAATTGAGCATGCACACATAGAAACACAAACACACAAAGGATCGGTGGAAGGGAGAAGGGAAACTCCATTTATCTACTATCTTCTCCTGTGTTTCACTCTCTCATCGTCTGTTTCACACACACACACACACACACACACACACACACACACACACACACACACACACACACACACACACACACACACATAAGACAAGTGAGGCTGGCAGATGGTAGATTGGTAAAAGGCGGACGGCGTGGTCCAGATGTTGCTGAACCCACAGTGCAGAAGGCAAAGGGCTTTGATCTGCCATACCACAGAGGAACTACTGTAGGAGAGGAGGGGATGCTGCTGACTGGTCCTTTAAAGGAAAGAGAGGGGGGGGGAAGGGAGTGAATGTGTGTGTCTAAATAAGAGAGAGTGTATGTGTGTGTAAGTGTACCGGAGCGAGGGAAGAGGTGGATGATATTCCCTTGCGAGATGTATTGGTGTTTACAAGAAAATACCAGAGGGATAACTCACATGTATCACACACAACAACACGGATACATTAACTGTGCATACACAAACGCAGGCGCCTGAACGCGCGCGGCCCAGACTCCCACACATGCCTCTTGGGTTTACTCACATGACACATGACATCCATGTGGGGAACAACAAAGACGCACATGCGTACGCACACGCACATAAAAAATAAAAATGAAGCAACCCACACGGAGCTCGGGGGTAGCCTGCAGTAAACACCACTAGCCACAGATGCCACACATGCTGGGTTGTGAGCTGCTTTAACACACACACAGAGCTGTTTTCCCCCCAATTTAATTTAAGGAAAGCTGCATTCATTTATCAATCCAGATGATTTCTCCTCTTTATACTTTTGCCCCTGTACAAGCACCAAATACTTTTCGGTCAAGCCTCCACATTAGTCTTTTTTCCATCGGTGGCACTTCATAACAGCACCCTGGTTAAATAAAGGTTAAATAAATTAAAAACTGCCAACTGAACCTCTGGGTGGGGAATGCGGGGCGCGCACATGCCAACACATTTAGCTTCTGGCAGGCCGCTTCGCCAGCTCCAACACACACAGCTCAGCAGGTTAAAAACTATTGTTTGGAGGTGAAATGTGTAAATTTCCCAGGTTCCAGTCCCGCAGGCCGGAGCCAGACTTTGCCCGCAAGCCTCCAGAGGTGAATGGGTTTAGCTGGAGTCTGACTCACCCGCTGGAACCAGAAAACCGGCTCGGTTCTGGCCAACGCTCAGTCACTGTGGTCAGAGAGTCGGCCTGCCAGCTGGGCGGGCAACCAGTCATTCAATCAGCCCGCCAGTTCGGACTTTTCTGTCTCTTCGGTGAGGTCAGCCAACCAGCCAGCAAGCCAGCCGCTTGGTCAATACAGTGAGGCAGCTGGCCATAAAGTGCGGTCAAAGATGGACCGCTCATAACAGTCATACTGCTGTTTGGTAGGATAATCGCCATTAGTGCAAGAGGAAAGTTCACTCGAGCTGCCAGATGTCAGTCATTGCAATCAGTCAGTAAACACGGCAGCTTGTCTTTCATGTGATTAATAAAGTTCCCGGTGACCGAGCTGCACGCTGTGGTGATGAAAGGGCAGAACATTTTCTCCTTATTTTGCTTCAACCACCCACCGACCCTTTATTCATCCATTCAGTCAGTCCGGGGGAATGGCTGTTCTGCCAGACAGTCAACAAGCAAGCCACCCAGGCGAGTGGTCGCTGCGGCCGGTCAGCCAGTCAGGCAGAGAGCCTGAAATGTGGTAAGCGACAGCCCCACTGACCCAGTCAAGTGGCAAAGAGGCAGAAAATGTGTCCTCGAATAATGACAGACACTACACAGTGATCTTTCCTCCATGCACTTTTTTTTTATTAGGTCAAGAAAAAAAACTCAATCAGCCAGAGAGGGGAACCGGTCAGCCAAGTGCCAAGCGGCATTAATCAATGGTGCAGTCAAACAGTTAATCGCTCAGCCGTTTATCCAATCACTCAATAAACCTGTTGGCCAGAAACCTGGTCAGTCACTCGGCCAGTCCATGACTCAATCAAGCAGGCACGGTTCAGTCAAAAAAAAAAAAAAAAGTTGTGGTGAAAGATGTACCCAGTGACTCTGTGAACTCGCCCAGAAATGAGAATGTATTATTATGCTGCTTTATTTGCCATTACAGTTCCCCTCCAGCCTTCGGTGGGAAGTTTATTAAGCCCATTCCCTCAGGAAACAGATCAAAAGCTATTTCTCACTAGAACATGTTATTAGTTTTGTCATGCAGCGACCTACCAGATACAAGCCCAAGGGTCCAATCTGGCACCCATACTTTAAGAAATACAGTTCTCATATTCACTCGCCCGTGCAGCCAAAAGCAACCAAATCGGCCTGTGGTCAGGAATACACCCGCTGACTCCTCATAGCAATGCGGTGATGACTTCATGTGGGTGAATTTGGCTTTTGTTTGTAGCCTTGACTGCCCATCAGCGGGTCAGTAAGTCATCTATCCAAGTCTTTGTTCTGGTTAGTCATCGGTTCATCTCTGGCTGTCATTCACATCATCAAAGAATCCAACATAAAGTCATCAAGTGAGCGAGTATCCCATCAGTCAGTCAGCAAGTCAGTCAGACGTCTTCAGACAAATGTCGGCATCTCCTTCAGATCAATTTCACCTCATTAAACACTGATGCTGTGTCCATAAACACTCTCTATCTACTATATAGTGCATTATTTTCAACATTTCTTGGAGAGTTTGAAATTGGTCTTAAGGCTTTGTTATATATGTCGGCGCATGGTTGCGCTGAGAGGTAAATACACATTTTGAATACAGTCTTTGCTGTTTTTTACTCGAACAAACTTACAAATCAGAAAGCGATGAGATTCCATAAACAAGAGATAGTCCAAATAAACAAAAAAACACAAAACAAAGGCTAACTTAGCTGTAAAATCAGTGAAGGTTCGGTAAGGGCAAGTTTTCAGTTCAATGAAGCAACACATTAATCAATCTAGTAAACAAATAATGCCAACAAGAGTAAACGAAACAGCTTTAATGAAGAGTACTGGAATCTGATGCTCCGACAATGGCATTTTAGGAGTGCATAAAAGACGCCTGTCAATATTTGCTTAGATGCAGATCTGACCATACCAGTAGTGGCTGCTACTAGCAAAAACCAAGCGCTGCTGGCAGAATATCAAGGACCTCCAAATATTCCCACAGCGGACCGAAACTAAATTGGTGGTCATGCCACTGAATTCTCAATTTACCGCTCACTATAGAGCAAACTGTTGAATGTTTATTATGTAGGGAGTGTATTAATGAATGAACTCAACCTTGACGATGGGCGTACACATTATTTGCAGTATACAATAAAAAAATACCCAGATAGTATAATGAAGTACAATTAAACTATACTCTGTATGCATTATAGACTGATGGGGGACATACTGAAGGAAACACCTTAATAAAAAAGAGGAAGAACAGACTTCAGATCAATGTAAAAGTCTCCATAAGACCAAATGATTTACTGTAAACTTGTATCTTTAAATCTACTTAGTGATGTCTGCTACTGTTACTGATGCTGTACATCCTTTTGTTAGGTCTGGCTATGTTTCTTGTTCTTTTGTGTGCCGTTTCAGGTTTTATATCTAAAAGAGGGAATATCTTGTGGAGAAATGGTGTTCATCTCTCCAACAGAGATCCACAGGCTTGGCGAGGAGCAGTGAAGCAGTTCTGAAGGCTCGTGGTGGTCTCCACGATCCTCCATCCTAAGACACTTTATGATCCTTTAATTTGACATCCATCTGTATATTATTAGTATACTAAGAAATATGTCAAAAGAGCCAACTTCAGGAAACCAAAAACCTCCATGAAGATGAAAAGACGGAGGCCTGGAGAAAGTCAATTTTCCAGATTCCTGTTGGGAAAAACTAAACAAATATGAACTTATATGGTTTCAGATTAGATTTTAATAGCTTGTTGAGATATGTGAGATGATAATCTCACACTTGGCAAACAGCAGTGGGACAGAAAGATCTGTTTTTAACTCCTGCACATAAAAAAGTTGAGGAGCAGTAAGCATGATGCAAGTTTGAGTTGCGGTTTCTGTGTATGGTCATTCATTCATACACTCGAGAAAATCTTCCATTCATCAAATCCATCTGTGCCATTATAAACCTATTGAGTCTACATGTGGGCAGCAACTCCAAGAGCAACAAGTTCAACGCACTCCATGTATGTTTGTCTTTCATCCACCCATCTAACTTTTCAGATTACATTTCAGACATTCATCAAGAGTCTATCAGACTATAAGAGACTATCAACAAAGATCAGTGGAGCGCGTGGAAGTCATTAGTCCGTGTGCACCCACTGACCCACTGTGCGGTACACGATGAGTTCGATGATGCTGCTTTTAGTCATCTTATTATCTGATGGAGCGCCGTGCTGGCAAGAGCAGAGGATAACTCGGGGGAATTTCCAGATGTTGTTGTGGACATACGGATACATCAAACACACTTTGATGAAATGTGTGCGCATACAATACATGCTCGTAAAAAACTGTTCACAAACGCGGTGACTCGCTAATGCAGCAGTGGACGAGGCTGCAGCTGGGCCAGCCAGTTAGAAACCCCGAGGGGCTTTTCAGTCGGGTAACTACCACCCCTCTCCTCTTTCCCTCGCTGTTTTCCTCGTGTTTTTACTTTGTCACCGGTGTACTTGCATTGGTGCTTCTGTTGTGACCTTTAGCTGAAAAATTTCTGTTTATCGGATACACTGAGGAAGAAAACAAATATGATATTTACTTTGCAGGTTTCTTACAAAAGGAAAAGTCCCAGGATTTCCCCAGGGAAGTAAAGGAATATCAAAGTTTTTCTCTGATGACAGGGAATACACCTCTATGCTATGCACGCATACATCATATGACTTTGAGCTCCTTTTTCTTCTCCACTCGAGCGTAAACCAACTAATTAATGACATTTAAAAATCAGGAGGGACACTTCTGACTCAGTTATGAAAAGTCCCAGAAAGTCCTCTCTAAACAGATGATAAAAGAATAAGACGTGACTATATCATTCCTCAATAAAACCACACTAATGAGTTAACCTGTGCCTTGCGGTGTCCCGTGATTTCAATGGGAAGCTACAAACAAACATAAAAGCTTTATTAAACTCACTACACAACAAGACCTGATGGCTGAAAATGTCAGGGTGGATTTTTTTTTTAGGTTTTAATACAGCTGTAGCTTTGCAGAACATGACAATCTGTCTGTCCTCCACCCTCTCTATCCGACCATATGTCCTTCTCTTCATCTCTCTATATCTATCTTACTGCTGTCAGCCTCTCTTCAATCCATTATCTGTGTGTGCGTGCGTGTGACAGTCTCTGAGTCATTAGTAGCCGATTAGCCTTCTGACCTGCTGCCGCACTGCCTGACTTGCTCAGCAAAAGGGTGTGAGCTTGAACATTTGTATATATAAACAGAAACTGTCTGCAATAAGATAACAACCCATGACTTTACATGTTGCATGATGTTCCATAGGAATACATCTATTCAAATCAGGTTGGAAGGCACTTCCTCTCTGCACTTTCACCCGAATGCAAAGCCTGCCTCCCTGCAGCCCCATTACAAGTCAATCAGTTTTGCTGGTTAGGTCCAGGGCAATTATGATCTCTATCCAGTCTGAACCTGCCAAGTCCAACGCTCTAACAAGTCTAGAAAGCACAAGAAATCTCGACAAATCGCAGAATGTTTTTTCAGCAGTGCTCGGTTTGAACTGACATCTCATGTAATGTTATAAATGTGTTGAGTATTTAGCAGCTGTCAGATTGCCATAACACATGCAGGCTAATGGTCGGAATTGACTCTGGACCAGGTCTGCTGCTGGTTTTCAGTTTCTGTTGGACAGAGTTGGCGGATTTCGACCCCAGACCCCGTGTTGGATTAAATTTGTTTTGGTTTTCTTGGTCTTCCTCCTCTTTTTGTTGCTGTTTTGTGAATATCTGGAAGTGCTTTGCTCGCAGAGAGAAAGAGAAACCTATGCTGCGTTACGCTAAAAAGGCCCTGCTGCCTTATCAAGCACCCGTCTCCACATCCTGTCTTGGTGTTCACACATTACACCCCCTCAGAGCAGAGCTTGAACCTTGTTGACCGGAGGTTTTACATAGCATCCCTGCCTGCCTGACCTAAATTTTGCATATCATCACAGCTGCCGGAAACCTGACCTGCAGATATTTGCCCACCGGGGACCACGCAATGCACGCCATTGTCCTGTGATCTCAAGTGAACCCAAGCTTTGCATCTCACGGGTATCACGGATCGTTTAGCTCTGCCAGCCAATCAATTAATAACTTTACATACTGCAAGCCATTCGTCCGCTGACCAAGCAGTGGAGCAGCTGAAAGTAGTAGTGTATTTTTTTTCTCTTTTTTATCTGCACAATAAATCTTTTTGTCCAGCAGTACATAAGCCACTTTGGTTAGGAGTCTCTCCATGTGACGCTCCCCGCGGCCGCAGCTTTACACGCCGTTCAGAAAGCCAGCGTGTTCAGCCAAACCACAAACAACGGGTTCACATTAACCGACTCGGCCACCAGTCCGGTGGGGAGTGTGGGGGGGGAGGTGGGGGGGTTGGGTGAACGAAGCAATAAATAAAATAACCGCTATCTCATTTCTTTCATTTTGTGAAAAGGCACAGATCTTCTCATGTGCATGTGTAATTATTTCCCTCTCTCGCCGGCTCCGGCGTTGTCATTGGGGACCGAGGCTGTCGAGTCGCTGCCAAAGCCCCATTCACTGTCTGCACATAGCCAGTGTTACGCAACGGCTAATTACTTCCACTCGGCCCTGACAAAACCATGGAGGAGAGGGAGACAGAGAAAGAGAGAAAGAGAGAGAGAGAGAGAGAGAGAGAGAGAAGGGAAAAAGAGGGGAGGGGACGAACAAGAGGGAAGTCAGATGGAGAAAGAGAGAAATTATAAATGAAGATGGAGAGAGAGATAAAGAGACAGAAGGAGGAGAAGAAGGGAAGAAAGTAAATAACAGAAAGAAAGGGAGCGGAGGAGGACAAAGAGAGACAGAGGACGAGAAGGAGAGGGGAAGACTCCTCATCCGTCTCTCCCGCAGTGTTTTTGTAAGGAGGAACAAAAAAAAAACAACATCAAACCATAATGACCTCTTCACCGTCCGCCAAAACCGTTTTACCGAAAATCAGGCAGCAGCGGCCAAAAAAAGAGTCCAAAAGAAGAGAAAAAGATAAATGTAGAAGAGGAGTGTTGTCAAAGCCAGACAGGGCCCGCAGCCCTTTTCCTCTCCAACAATTTTTGGAGATGATGTCATTATTCATAAAAAAAAAAAAAAAATAGAAAAAGAAAAATGTGTCTGCGCCTCCGGGCTCAACGAGAGCAAAATAAGAGAGAAAGGTGGGAGTGGAGGGAGGGAAGCCAGAGTAAGGGAGAGATGAAGACGCGTATAAAAAAAGAAACAGGAGGGAGGAGGCGGGGGGGTTCGATCGGGACAAAAATAACTAATAGAAAAGGGATAGAAACATTAGAAAAATGGAGACCCGAAGGGCCAGAGATCGAAATGATTCCTTTTATTTTTGGGTCTGTTCGCCCAGCAGTCACAGATGCACCTTGTTTTACCTCAAAGTGAAAATATGTGGATGTGGATTAAAGAGCTTTACAGGTGCTCGGATGCAGATTTTGCTGCCATTTGACAGAGTCAGGCTAGCAGTTTCCCCCCGTTTCCAGTCTTTGTGCTAAGCTAAGCTAACCGTCCGCTGGCTGTTTTGCAGCACTGATTTATACTTAATGTATAAACTGAATCGAGATAGTTTTCATTTGTATTCTTCTGCATTGCTCTGCTTATTTCTTGTACTGAAAAGGCATCGCTTCCTGTGTGGGGAATAAGGTTTCCTGCCGCTAATTCTGCCCCCCAACCACAGGGGCTCGCGTGGGTAAAACCGAGAAAGTCTCAAGCATCATTGGTGATTTCAGCCTAAAGAAATCAAGGGACGGAGCGGGGAGGGCTAAAAAAAAAGAAGAAAAAAAAAGCAAGGCGAGAGGGAGAAAATGTATCGGTGACAGACGACAGAAGAAAGAAAAAATAGATGAACAAACCGCTGTCAGAGACTCTGACAGAGACCATCAGCTCAGTCGCACTCGCACTCAACCCTCCTCTCCTCCATCTCCCCATCAATCCATCATCACTCCATTTCAGCATTGCTGTATATCACTTCATCATTCTATCAGATATAAGATAATTCATGAGGCCCCCCATTCATCCATCTATCCTTATCTATCTCTGCCATTGCTCTCTCGCCCAATCTGCTCATATCTCTCTCTCTCTCTTTCTGTGCCTCCGAGCTCTCTTCAATCTGTTAGCTCCACACTGTGTGTGTGTGTGTGTGCGTCTACTGAGATATTAACCTATTAGACAATGTAAACAGTAAAAGGCGACATTTATCTTTTCAAATCTGACAATCACAAAGATAATCCAGATGTTTCTTTGTATTTTCATCTGTATTATTGATTAGTTTCGTCTTCTGCCCTCATTAAGACTCAGAGGAACTAATTCGTTTTTGGGGTCTTTGTTGAAGCGCACATGTTGCCATTGGTGTTTTTTCGCCTTTCGATCTCTCTGCTAATGTCAAGCTTTTTGCACTCGCTAGTCAAAGATTCATTTCAGGTTCTCTGGTTTCCTTGGAAGGTATGCCATTTCATTTGGCTGTGCTGGATTCGATTTACGTTGTAGTTTGTTTGTGTTTATTTTATGTTATTAGATCTGACTGATCTCTCTCTCTCTCTCTCTTTTTTTTATAGTCCAGTTAGAGTTTCTATTAAACACGGCAAAACAGTTTTCAGTTTTTATGACACAATCACCAGCCCGTTCTTTTGTTCCTGCTGTTATGACCCTCAAAAATCAATTAAGCAATTTTTCTATCTTATTTAAAAAAACTGACTGAATGAATGAACGAACATATTTAATTGATTTTTAACTGCTGGAAACACAGTGACTATTTTCCACTCCGGTTCTTGAATTGATTGGGGAAAAGGGAAGACTGGCAGCAGCGAAATGCCTCAAATAACGTGAAACTGCAGAGAGCAGAAACAAACAGGCACTCTGACAGATGAGTGGAAAACATTCACGACATTAAACAACGTCTCATGTTCGGCAGCTTTTTGGCCGTTTCATATGGAACAAAAAATTTGACTTTACTTTGACATCTTAGCTAAAGACGATTTTTCCCTTTCGTTGACTTGTCGTTTATGTTGAGTGAGTTTCCTCAGCATCTGGTTTTCTTAAAGCATGTAAAAAAAAATGTTCACGGATACAGAACATTTGACCAAATCTCACATGACTGTATTATCTGTATTTGTGTGTGTATGTGTGTGTGTGTTTGCACGTGTGTGGCCTCCCAGTATGACATGTCTGCCTAACTGGCATTACCAGGCAGTCTGAGCATTTTCATTAGTTCCTAGAATGCCAAACAAACCACATGGGTATGTGAGGCAGCTGCAGTAGTACTAGAGAGCCACAACAACCTACTGGGGTGAGAGAGAGAGAGAGAGAGAGAGAGAGAGAGAGAGAGAGAGAGAGAGAGACCAGACTAATCTACAGTACCAGAGTGAATGGAAGTGGGTCGAAGTGCATGTCTCCACACATCTGTCAAACAGCTTGATCCTGTGTAGGCGCGTGTGTGTGTGTGTGTGTGTGTGTTGCCTGCATGTGGATCCAAACCTGCTCCCCATCGTGTGCTTTTGCATCAGAATGAATCAGAGAGCGGAAAGCTGTCGGTCTCAGTTTGTGTCCTTGTAGATTTCTGCGTGTAGGTGTGTGTCTGTGTGTATGTGCTTGTAATCCATTGACAGATGTATAATGTAATTACATGCAGTTTAATTACGTACACGGTTCCCACATGTTTTATTATAATTCAATGCTGAATTATTGGAAAAATTGTACAAAAATACTTTTCCTTTTGGTATCTTGGCATACGCAAAAATTACATCACTAAATTTAATTTTCAAACTTGTATCAATCAGAGTCTAACATTTCAGAGGCATTTTTCCAAAACAACTATTAGTCATGGCAAACAAAAGTTCAACTCTTCCAAGATCTTTATGACTGTGGGAGCTCAGCCAGTGTGTGCACATGTTGACATAATGACCACAGCCAGAGGTTGTACTGTGACAGATAACAACGCTTCGTCTGCTATCGTCACTCAGGGGATATCAAACACTCGGATAAGTTGGTGGCTGTTTGTGTGTGTGTCTGCAGTGTGTGTTGGCGTGCCGTGTGTCCTACCTGACCACAGGCTCTGGTATGGCCTCCAGGCTGGCAGGGACCTGGACTCCCTTTTCCCACTCTTGTCTCCAAGGGTCCGAGAGCACGTAGAAGTCTTCCGGGCCGAGCTGGGCCGAGTCTGGCAGCTTCATGGCCGTGATGAAGTCTGTACGAAATACCTGAGGGGACAGGAGAGACAGAAAAGATTCAGTAGTGGTCAGAAAACAGTAAAGATTATACTTCTAAGTGTTTTGCATGAGCACATAAACTGTCATCAGGCTCTCTTTGTGGATCAGCGTCCATTAAAATGTTTCTTTTCAAGTTTCATATCAACTTGTGTATTGTCTCAGTGTCCGGGAGAGTGTCTTTAAAATTGCTTTATAGTTTCCATTCTGACATGTGACGCTATAAATCACTATTTCATCATCAAAAGGCTAAACAAAATCATCTAAATAAAAATGTGTAATTCTTGTGACAAAAAAAATTGTATTGCAATTCACTCTGTCTCCATGCAGGCAATGAAAACAATATATCAGCAGCATTTTTTTCTGCTTTTTTTTAAAGAAATATTTCTGCCAGATGTAACGCCTGCCTCAGAACAGGGAAGCCCTGTCCATTTCTGACTTTCTCACAGTTTTTGAGCCACTGTTATGCAAACCTTTTTTTTCCACCTCCAAACTCCATCATGTCAGTCCTGTCAGATCCTAAAAGATTCTCACAGTCTGCGGGCTCCGACTGCTCACGATAAAGTCATTACTGATAAAAATCAAACTGTTGTGTGTGATTCCATCACTCAGCCTGAGCATAAATCTGCCGTGGCCTCAAAATGAAGCATTTTTCGCATTCCTGCCTCGACCGCTGCTCGACACTGAACGTCAAAGGAGCAGGTGAACAACAGAAAGGACACATGTTGAGGGAACGTTTTGAACAGCAGTTGTTAAGAAAAAGCCTTAATCTCTCATTTCACAGCGTCAATTAGATCCACATCTCTGGCTCACTCAGGTAATAAGTCTTTTTAATGCTCTCCTGGACGCTGGAGTGGTCGGGGGACAGGAAATTCCAGACCTTTTTGTGAAGTAACAAAGGTGCTTGTGATTGTTGTTATCTGTCTTTGAATCTGATTCCACACAGCAAGTTTTTACAACACAAGCACAGTAGTTTTTTGGGGGGATTTTTTTGGTTTTTTTCCAGAACCAAGGGCAGATAAACTTTTGCTTTGCTCTTTTTCTCATTTTGCTCTTCCTCACCATCGCTGGTTTCCGTGACGTGACGAGATTATGATCTCATTTCAAACAAACACGAACCTTCACTTAAAGTACAGCATGCAAAGACTTGTACTTTATTTTTGTCATAAAATATTCTTGCACTGCACCTTTATTATTGCTTGAACAGTGCATCACATCAATAATACAGATGCAAACTCCAAGTGAGCAACGCAAAGCAGCTGTGGCTGATTGACGGCCGACCCACATGTGACGCCGCCATCAGTGACTGACGTTGCTTCAGAGGCTGCTGAGAGGGAAGGGTGTCTCCTTTCATGACAAGAGTGTTTCCTCACACTCCCTGATGTCTTACGTGTCTCCCCTCACTTACATCTTCTCATTACATCTCTTCCCAAGACCGATGTGTGAGGAAAACTTGCAGGAAGGATAAATGAGAAGCATCTACTGAGGAGTAAGTACAGGTAGACGGGTGAGAAGGGGAGGGCTGATGGTCCTGGTGGTGATGTTAACTAAATTGTTGATACACGTATATATAATTACTAAGAGTATGTGTGTGTAGGAGGATTTTTTTTTTTTAAACAAACAAGGTGTTCTTATGAGCGAAGCCGTGTTCTGAGGACCCGCGGGAGTGGGTGTACTTAAGCAGACACAATCACTCACACACGTAATGTGAGCACACACACACACTTACAGTCTTTCCCTGCCTGCTCTAACAGGAACCTGAAGCAATGATATAATCAGTCATATAGTCAAGGACATCAGCCAAGAACACACACACGTAAACACACAAACCCCCACAGGAAAACAAGCAACACACACGCGTCGGCGCAAAATCAAGCGTATGACTTCACTCTGCATTTTATCATTACTTTCTAAGCCTCCTTATCCCTGCTTTATTAGCTCTTCTCCTCCCTCGCTCCGTCTCTCCATTAACCTCTCCATTTTCCATCCCTCTCTCCTCCGTCTCTCGCTCAGTCCCCTAATGTGGCTTCTTTTTTTTTCTTTTCACCTTGTTTATTTTCACCTGAGAGACGCAAAATAGAAAAAATATGAAAAAACGAGAAGAAGAACAAGGCAAAGAAAGAGATACAGAAGTGGGAGCACTGAAAGGAGGGAGCGAGACAAAGCGAGAAGAAAGAAGCAAATAAATGTTATGAAGAGAAATCCATGAAAAAGAGAGCATTGACAGGCTGACGGTATTTTCTTTTGTAAAGGTGTATGTGATAAATAGCAGTGATGACTAAGAAAATGCAATGGTATTTTTCAAGTATCTCTCATGAAGAAGAAGACTTGTTGCCAGAAGGCTGCTCAGTGCACAGCGCGACAGGCTGCGGCTTTAGCGAGCACACAGGCTCATTATCTCTTTTTGTCTCGTCATAGCGACCTTGTGGTGGCGCTAGAGGAAAAGTCAGAATCATGAACGTTTGTACAAAACGTTCTCCCACTACTTCCAAATGATGCTGAGATGCTTCAGTCTGGACCAAAGTGTTGGAGAGACAGACACCGACGTCACCATCTCTAAAGCCAAACTGAGAATCTGACCAAGCGTTCGATGACGTAGTGACACGAAACAGTTATCTAAATCGTTGGTTGGATCCAAAAAGTCTGATACTGAGCAGTATGTGTGACACAAAAATGTAAATAGAGAAGAGTTGAAAAGAAGTGCTGCTGCTCGGCGACATATAGGAAAAAGGACATAATCATAAAGAGGTGTGAAGAAAGAGTCTTAATGGAGAAGAAGCTGTAATAATCTGTATATTTGTCTCTCTCTCTTTTTCTCTCAGGGGAGCAGATCTCCCAGGATGGACTTCTAGAAAGGAGGAGGAGTGGGGGGTGGGGGGGGGGGGGTGATGTTTAACTTTAAGTAATGTGGGAGACGAGGGAAGGCAAGATCAGGAGAGAGAGGAGAAAGAGGAGACAAATCACCAAGTATGAGAGGAATGAGAGAGAGAGGGTGAAAGAGAGGGGGGATTGATATTAATGTAAGTGGAAAGAGAGATTAAAGACAAGGACAGATGAGGAAGATACTGGTGTGTGTGTGTGTGTGTGTGTGTGTGTGTGTGTGTGTGTGTGTGTGTGTGTGTGTGTGTGTGTGTGTGTGTG
>JBAJHX010000067.1:17360648-17371213 GCA_037176925.1 Amniataba percoides | reverse complement strand
ACTTAGACGTTACAAAAGACCTACATTGCCATGAGTAGTTACTGCAATAGCATAGTGATGAAAGTGATTAATAATCCTAATTAACAAAGCATTTATCTAAACAAAGTTACAGGGCTTTCCAGTAACACAACACAGTAAACTATTACTGTTTAATATTATTTCTGTTGTCCCCTCTACTGAAGTTATTTCTACTAGATGTGTTTCTGTTAACCGTGTTATTACTGACACTAGAATTACTGCTACTTCTGCACCTGCCTCCAATATTCATCCCACCACAAACACTAATCTTACAAGGTAGCTGGCAAGCCTACCACTACTTACGGCTACTGTTGTTGCGATTGCCAATGCAGGACTATAAATACTGTACTGCTGCAGCTGCTCACATTTCTGTGACCTCCACTACAACAAATCAGGCAGTAATTATATTTTTATGCAGCATTAGTGAGCCTGAATGAAAAAAATAAGCTGCCACTGAATCGAGATAGAAAATACTAAACCCCTCTCTGAGCTTTTATGAAGTGGACCGAGTGTTCGAACATGATTCTTCCAGGAACAATCCTCCACCTTGTTCTCTAAACTACGAGCTTCTGCCAGCTCTGATTCAGCTTGTTTGTATGCTGTATGAGGCAGTTTGCCTGTCTGTCTTATTTTCGGCGCTGACTCGTATCTCCATCTGCGGAGCGGTGATAGATTAGCACTGTCTGCTTCCCTCTGAGCCGAGCAGAACAGAAACCACAGAGGACGGCTGTTGAAAGCTGACATTTCAAACCAGGAAACACGCTCTCGCTCGGGCGGATAGAGATACACACAGACGCCGCTCGCGCTGACACCAAAGCGGAGATGCGCGCTCACATAAACGCACGCGGATTTGCGATGTTGACACGACTAAACACGCCCAGACAAGGGCAGGAACTCACACACGTAAACACAGACATACACACAGAGGCTCGTATACATGGTCCCAAACAAATGCTTTTAACACAAAAACACAAACTCCAACAGTGCAGAGACTCACATCCACGCTTGCACAGGTGCACGCCGGCCCGGCCTCCCACCCACACAACAGCCTTGTTATTACGGCGCTGAGCCAGTTTCCTTGAAGCACAGAAGCTTTAAGTGCTTTTAAAGGCCAGCTGACATCGTGCGCTGTCGTCAGACCTGCCAGTTATCTCGAGAGACAATCAGCATTGTTGGTGTGCGACTTTGAAAGGGATGAGAGCACCGATAGGCACAGGAGGAGAGCTCTGTCTTTCGCTCCTCATCCCGCCATTATTATTAGACTGCTAAACTGCGCCAGGGCCTTCTTTACTGTGGGTGCAATAATGGCGCGATCATTATCAGCACCCCCACATGGCGCCCAGGACCTATAAGGGCAGCAGGAGTCTGGCTCACAGTGCTTAATGTACAGAAAAGTATAGTGCTATTTGTGTGCTTGATATCTTCAGTTTTGCAGATAATTAGCAACACTGAGCTAAATCTGGCAACACAAATCAAACATTCCATAAGCTAAGTTTTATGTTTATTGCCAAGAAGGTCACACATGACTCAGACAGAGTGTGCTAACCAACAGGCAAAACTGCATAGTTAAATAAACCAAATGGAAAGTTTGAGATTTAGGAGGAAGATTTGTGTGGTTTACCTAACGGTGATAAATCTGTGAATAGAGGAGATCTTTTTTTATTCCAAGAAAAAGAAGCTGGGTTGGCTCATTCACTAAATGCATGAATCACAAAAGGCAGTAAAAAAGCACTCCCAATCTCTTTAATCACTGCAGGCACCGTTCCTGATTAATTCTGACGCTCCTGATTTAAAAAAAAAAATCTGATGAAAGTTCAGAAACTATAAATCAGTGGACCTGTCGCAAGACTGAACGAAACATCTTTTAACTGCATATTTTTCACAATATCTTAAAAGAAGTAAATGACTATAATGCAAACCCTGTGGCTAATGACACAATGGCTTGAGTCGCTAGTTGTCATAGTAACCCAACACGCTTCCTTGTTTTTCATGAGCTTGGCCAGCGTTACGGCAGCAATGGAGATGTTTGTCCCCGTAAACAGAGCTGACATATCTCAGGAAAGAACTAAGATGAGGCTACGAAGTGAAATGGTCTCAGTTTATGCAAATAAGGGAAATCAGCAAAGAAGAAAAGCTCAGTTACTAAAATGATGCCAGTGACTTAAGAAACTTTTAACTAAATACTTCAGTTGACCTTGAGGTGTTCCTTGTCCTTGAGAAACCTAGGTGTAAGATTTGTACATTAAATGCATCCAGCTACACACATAAAAAGATTAATTTGTGTTCCAATGTTTGCTTGAAATCAATCATCAATCTGCAAGTCTGTACAGCATTCTTTGTATTTCAAGTGAACAAAGTTTATTATAGTCGCTCTGTACTGTCAAAAAGTTGAGCCGGCAGCAGAGTACAGTGAGTCAGACGTAATGCATGAGCCTAAAGCAGGTTCAAGTAAAGAATATCTTGAATTAATGGTCTAAAAAGGAGCAGTAAAATGATGCACATCTACATAAACCTGCGCCAAGCAAAGAGAGTAAAAACTCAGAGGCAGAGAGGTGTCAAACAGAGAAAGAGGGATGAAAGCAATCGTTAAGATGCATAGCTAAAAAGAGAGGAGAAGGGAGCAAAGAAGGGGAAAGGACACATCGAGAGGCAAAAGGAAGGAATAAGGAGAAGTGCTTTCATTTCTCCGCCGGGCATCATGGCTACCTGGCTCTCCACAGTGCGTCATGGCGGATGTCGACTCACAGAGAGAGGGGGCTAATTTTAGCAGCCACATCACAGCACAGGGATGGGCTCTGGTGATTGGCTGCTTCGGAAGGTCCACAGGATTCGGGAAGTGTGTGTGCGTGTTTGTGTTTGTGTGTGTGTGCGCGAGTGTTTGTGTGTGTGTGTGTGTGTGTGTGTGCGTGTGTGTGTGTGTGTGCGTGTGTGTGTGTGCGCGAGTGTTGAGTGGGTGATTAAGAGTGAGAAAAACACAGCGAAGGAGAGAAAGGGGTTGATGAGAGAGTGACAGAGAGGAGAAGAAGAGCTCTGTGTGCATGTGTGTGTGTGTGTGTGTGTGTGTGTGTGTGTGTGTGTGTGTGTGTGTGTGTGTGTGAGTGTGTGTGATCAGTGCATTAGTACTGTGACTCAGGGATTTCAGCAAGCACAAGCACATTCAGACGTACACCCTCTCTAACATGCACCAAAACAGGAGTCTGGTACCTTGATACCAGCAGAAGTTAATGAATTTAGCCATCAGAAGATAATACAAATGCACACATATGCTGTGATAAGACATCATCCTGCAGCTGACTGAAATGCAGCTCTTGCAAAAGGATGAATAAAATGAAATAACACCAGAACAGAAACAGTTTTTTTCTATTACCCTGTTTGATTATATTCATAACAACAACCAGCTGTCAATTAATCCATGAAATAAAGCTCTAAACAACTAAATTAAAGTTCAATATGATCTAATCTGACATAAGCATGCCTCAAAAGTCCTTTTTTTACATCCAGATGAGGCAACTTTTGTATTTTATCATGAAAATGAAAACATAAAACAATCACACGGGAATATACTAAAAATATTATTTGTAAGAACCAAACTGGAGATATTGAATACTGAAGCAAATTCAATATTGAAGCAAAGACCAACAAGAACAGTGAGCCACATGTTACCAGCATGTTTCAAGAAATAGACAAAAATAGCTAAAAACAAAATTAACCACACTAGACTAAATCTGGGATCCCCAAAAAGTCAGACTTACAAAAAAAGTCAGATTTACATAAGTGGTTTGACTTTTCACGTAGTTTTAACACTAATGCGTGGACTCACCTCTTTCCTCAGCTACGGTTTCTCTCCAACTGAGAAGAGTAGCAGGAATCACACACACATCATGATATCACCAAAAGGGTCAAAGGCAGGGCTTTGGGGTTTTTTTTGGCAATGGAGCTGCAGAGGTTGAAGATTCATAGGAAAGGCCACACAAATGACCATCTCTAACAAAAAAACCCAACCGCAAACACAAAACAGTACTTGATCACTTACACATGAATGTTACATGTGGGCCGTAAAAGATAAAAGAGAAAAGTCTTCAGACAATTATTTTCCTTACTTGGTGATTATAATTTAAAAAAACAACATCCATTTAAAAGAAATCTCAATAAAAGTAGTAGTAAATTAGTAGCATTAGTAAAGTAAAAAGTAGGTTAGTTAAAATGTACACAGTAACTGTGCTACATTGGTGGGTTGAACATGTTTTAAAATATGTTACACTATTTAATAACAGGATTATACTAAATCATTAGATATCAACAATGCTGCAAAGTAAACTGCGTTAAACAACATAATAACACAGAGCCCTGATGGGAAAACGTTAACCATTTTTTTAATGGATCTACTTTGCAGCCTGTGATTAAGATTGATCATCAATTATAAATATAAAAACCTCCATCCTCAAACAAAAATGATCAACAACAAATAAAAGGTAGGTAGGTATGTATTTTAAAAAGTAGGTATTTTGACACTTCTAATAGAAAAAAAAATTAAACAAACACAACAGCCACAAACACACATAGTAAAGCAGAAAATATAGTTGAATATCGAGCGCACACATCCCTACGGGTACTACTTTCATCTGAAGAGTAACTTTAATACTTTGGTCTTCCACTGTCTCAACGCGGGAATTTGTGAATCTTGAGCTCGTTCATTCTGAAAGGATAATATAACCAGTCCATCGCTCTCCCTGGAGGAACATCTGGGATTGTCGTCACAAACAGCAGAAAGCCCTCATACTCCTCACTGAAAGTTGCTCAGTCAACACAGAAGTCATGTGAATGATCCACCAAGAGCACATTAAACACAGCCATGCAACCCTGCCTCACTATGCATGCACATCTTACGTATTTCATGGGACATACGCTGTAAGTAACACTGTAAAAGCCTGACAGGTCACATCCAGAGAGTGAAAATAACATAAAAGCTATATAGAAATAAATATAATAAGAACAAAATAATAACGTGTTTTAATAAAGGAGGGATTTTTGGAGGAAATATACTCTGTTACAGTCTCCTCACTGCACTTTCCCATCATATTCATCTTTGTTTTCTACTGAAGCAGCAATGTTTTCCCCATGTTTTCTTTATCAGGGGTCCACAGGCCTCTGAAAAATGGCCACCCCTCTCCTATTCATTTCTCCTCTTACCAAGCAGGAAAAGACGGGACGAGAGAGGGAAGAGGGCTGAGTGCAAGAAGAGGCGAAAGATATGTGTTTAACAGAGGGGCAGGGATGAAATGGGACGAAAACACGAGGAGAGGAGAAAATTTGGCCCGCGGGACGCCTCTCAGAAATGCGAGGGGACAGAAGAGGGAAGCCAGAATAAGAGGAAAAGGACAGAATGTAGAAGGGAAAAGTGGCGAGCATCGTTTCCTGATGTTCTTCCAGGAGGATCCTTTTAAACTGGATCTTACGTTTCTCCTCCATTCTTTCACTCTCTCATTTTTCCATCTATTTTTTTTAAACAGTCTGGAAAATAGACTGGATTTTGAACTGCAGATGGGGTGGTCCAGGCAAGATAGGCAATCTAGAAGACAAATATGCACTGAGAAAAGTGCCTCCTATCAGCCAAGAAACTGCCCGGGAACGTAATCGAGACTGGATTAGCACGCAGCCCAGGTGTTCTTATAGTAAATAACCGTGACATTTTTTCATAACATGCTACTCTCTATCTTGAGACATCACAACAGCGGCTCAACCTTTAACCGGCTCGTGAAAGCGTCGACGCTCGCTGCTCAAAACGCATCCTTGGAGCTTCATTTTCCAGGACAAACACTCTGCATTTCAACCGGCACCGACAACCATTTGTTTGAAATGAAGTGAGGAACTGCATGGGATCACTTCCACTCAAAGTACAGCAAAAACACGACGTTTGAACCTTTTCACGGCACAACTGCTTATATTCATGCAACTGCTTTGACAACGCACCTGTGATTTTTACACGTGAGCCTCAAGGTTGAATTCATAGTTTCTTTTTTTTTTCTTCTTCTTTTATTCAGCATCTGTGCAGTCAGACGCAAGTTCAGATGGCGGCTTGTTCTTTGTGCAAACGCTGCAGAACAGGCGCCACGCGGGGCGAGGAGAGCGCGGGCCTGAAGGAACCTTTCAGCGCGCTCGCTCCAGCTCGGGACTGATGAGAGGCAAAGGAGGCGTAAAAGCAACAGTG
Source organism: Amniataba percoides (assembly GCA_037176925.1). Classification (NCBI taxonomy): domain Eukaryota; kingdom Metazoa; phylum Chordata; class Actinopteri; order Centrarchiformes; family Terapontidae; genus Amniataba; species Amniataba percoides. The sequence continues at coordinate 17,364,987 of JBAJHX010000067.1, read as the reverse complement.
AAGGGAGTCGCCGTTATTATGCGGAAACGTTATCTCTCGCTAAACCGAATCACAACCTTTACCGACTTGACACTTTTCAAATAACGCATAAAGGATCTGATAGGAATGTGAAAAGGATTTCCTCTCGCGCTTTTCTATAGTCCCCTCTACCGTCTTAGATCTGAAATGTCACATCCGTTTGCTATTAGCCCAAGTTCGTACTGCTTAGCTCTGAAAAGACACTCAGCCTACAATTTATGCCCCCTCATTAGCGTGAGACGAGACAGTGAACAAGTCCTTTTGAGATTTCTCCGAACGCCAGCTCCTCATCACAAGCCGCTGGCCTGAATGATGCGTGGGGCGACGGCGCTCCCCTCCACGCCAAGGGCAGGCTGATTGCCAAGGCTTCACTCAAAGGTCATGCAATTAAGCTTTGTTCCCGCTTCAATAAGGATTTGACTGACTGCGCCTCGCCGTTTGAACAGATGTGCTTTTTGGCCTCTAGCAAGCTAAATCTCTGCCCCCAGTTCCCGTTCGCAATCGTGATTTCAAAGAAATTAGCCTGGGAGGGGAGAAGAATCCTTAAAAAGGCAAAAGTGATCGCGCGTGCAGCTCGTTGGCGAATTTAAATGTATATATCAATATTCAGAACCGCAGTGGCTTAGAGCTGGATTTTGAGCTAGAGGCTCCGTGGGCTGGAGTGGGGAAAGCTCTTTTGTCCGATTGTCCTCGAGCAAGGCATTTAACCTCTGATCTGCATCACAGGAGCCGCTAAATGGCCATATGTCGAAGACAGTAAAAGCACTGGGCAGCTAGCACATGTTTAATTGTGTAACAGCATGAATATTAAGCAAAACGCTGCAGACAGAGACAGGACAATGCTGTCAACGGTAAAGGGATACAAAAGGTAGGACAACAGGAGATAAACACCCACAAAAGATAATTTGATATCTTTTTTTTAAATTTACAATAAAAACTGGCTTGAACATGGCATGCGGCACTGAAACCGCTCAAGTGGATCTGCTCGGTGGAGGCTGTGCATGTACTCTGCAGCTCCCAGGTGTGAATGTGCGTAAAATCATGAATATGAAGCAAGAGAGAGAGAGAGAGAGAGAGAGAGAGAGAGAGAAAGAGGGAGAGAGAGAGAGGCAGAGGGAGAGAGATGTGCAGAAAGCCTCCCCTCAATAAATAAAGGTTAAAAAACTGGGTCACTGACAAAAAAGAGTGAAGGAGACTTAAGAAGCAGGAGCAATAAGCCAGTTTCCCCCCACAGAGTCCGATGCAAATATCATTCTTCGTATGGCAGGCTCAGGCTGACGATCTGGTAAAATGGCAAGCAAAGGCTTGGGGGAGCTGTGACCTAGTTTTGGAGACGTGTGGTTGAAAAACAACCAAAACAACTACATGATTAATGCCGCTTTGCATGTCTGCGTCTGCTGCAGCTCGGCTCGGTTGTCACGTTTTCGAGCAGCAGAATTCGCTAATGGGGAATAACGAAGTCGATTAAACGGAGGGCCGACCCGCAGACGCCTGCAGAAGCTCAACATGTTAACGAAAGTAAAGCTCTCAGAGACAAACATCAAGAACAGACCCACAGAAAGCTCAAAAGTCTAAATATCATGTGGCAGATCTGATTTGTTTAACCCTTCGTGTCGTGACAGCTGGGTGGTATCTGCCACACAGAATATCATTTTGTCAGTACATTTTTATTTAGTTTTCTGTGACTCTTCTTGAATTGTTCTCACGCACTCGACTCCACCCATCTGGTCCTGCGTGCACGCCAAAATAAACGCTACGACTTGTGAATAGGAATTGGTCTGCGGCGTCTTAAAATAACACACTTCTTCTCAGCTGGCCTCCTATTAACGCCCACTCTAACGCTAAGAGCTTCTGAGTCATTTTAAGTAACAGCCCATCATCAAAAGATCTTTTTGATTCTTGAGAAAGGAAAAAAAATCCACTGACAGACACTCTCGCAGTAATATATCATCAATCTGTGATGTTCAGCGTGTTCCAGGAGTTATTTTATTTTCAGCCGCGCTCCTTTCCATCCCTAAATCTGTCTCATCTGACTCTTGAGCATTTAGTGAGTCAGTACTTTCACGAGAAGGGCTTTTCATAAGACCCAGAAAAACGTTTTGCATGCAATGTGTAGGAGATTTTTCTTCGAGTTGAGAAAGGCGAGAGACACAACATGTCTTGTGGACTGGATTTAAAACCACACGTACGCAAAATACAGTGATTTTGCCGAAGCATGTTTGAAGTTTGTCACTTTGATTTAGTTAAGAAATTGTAATTTCTGTGATATGGTTGACCTTTTTTGTAGTTACACAACGGCCCGGTTGTGGCTGGATGACATTGCTTTTAGTCACTAGCCACTTGGACTCCAATAATAAATAAATAAAGATCACAAAACAGATGCTGCAGTATTTCGCTATGGTCATTATCTCTCTAAGGGCACACTGTGCAGAGGGATAAAGCAAACTGCCCTACAGACATGTGGTGCATCAGTGCTGGGAGAGGACACCACAAGTTGAGGTTCAAACATAAATAAAACTCTCCCTCACCATCGCAGAGACTGTGGCTTTGAGTCTTGACAGCACTTTTTTATTCTCACAACATCTCAATGTGAAGCTAATTATATCCCCCCAAAAAGTTACACGGTGTAAACTTTCATCAAAGTGATGAGTTGCGTTTCAAGACTTCTTGCTCTCCTGCTGTCCTCAATACATTGCTGCTGCTGATGATGATGTGTGTGTGTGTGTGTGTGTCAGTGTGTTTGTGCAGGACAGCAGAGGCAGTTGGCTGCAGAGTCTGATTTACACAGATCTTGTAGGAGGAACACACCTGAGCATCAATTAGCGTCAGGAAAATGACAATGATTCAGAAGCCTTCCTGGAAAACCTTCAGGGTGGCCACTTTTTTGTGATTTTGTGCAAAAGTTAATATACTGGTTGTGTTTTAGTTTTTTTTTTTTTTGCAGTATCTTTATCTCATGTTCACACTTATAGTTTTCTTTCCTTTGATCCCTTCTCTTCCTTCTTTGAGTCATAACATGCAGAATGCTCTTTCCAAATGAACGGCCCATCTTTATTTATGGCTCCCATGCCACACTTGCTTACCATCTTCCATTTCTCACTCCGGAGATTTCACCATCACAGTCAGGTACGGTGCACCGGCCTCTGATGTGCTGCCACAAAGCCATCACACACGACTGGAAGTGGAAATAAGGGCAACTTTATCCGCAAAAGACAAACACGGACACACACGGACGGCAATGACGGCCGAGTGGAAACAAACAGACACACGAAGCGGACAAATTATACGTGCAAAACGCAAAACAAGCGACTCGTGGGCGCACAAATATTCACTTCCGTCCCCCAGAAAAAATACACACCATCTGAACATTGTTTATATTTTCCCAAGAAGTTCCTCCGGCCGATGCTTTTAGTTTATGTGTCGACCACAAACATTAGTGCTCAGAGACGAAAGCGCTACGAGTAAAAACGGCTACACTGACTTTCACTGGGTTTCTTACTAGGATGGTTTAATTTAACCTTTACAAAGTATAACTCAACAGTCAGAGGTAAACAGCAGGACTGTTACAACACAGGGAGAAGAGTGATAGATGATAAGAAAGATGCAGGGTGTTTTGATTAAAGGTTTTTTTTTCCCCCTAGGTTGGATCGTACGTAAGTTTACACAAATGAATGCTGTGACAGCATCTTACATCAAAATACTCAGTTGTGAGAAGCAGTAGTGAGATCACTCACCGAGGGACACTGTCACACGAAACCTGGTATTTGCCTTTCATTTATCTCTTCCTCAACCTATCATCTAATCATCAACCATTCCTCCTTTTATGCACTTTTTCTGTCCTTCACCCATCGCTCCAGCTTCACATTTCTATAATTTCCCATCTGTCGACTCACCTCTCTGTCCCTCGCTGTACTGCTCCTCACTTTTACATCCATCATGCTGTTCAATCGCTTCAATCTCGCTCTGTCAACACAAGCCACCTTTTCTAAATCCACACATCCTAATCCGTCCTCATTTCCTTCGCCCTCTTAGCAGTGAGTGTAAACAATGTTCTTGTTGTTTTTTTTGGATTTGAGTACCTGGTAGGTGAGCAATGGGAGCAATACTGACAGTGTAATACAATGGCTGGAGGCTGTGTTGGCTCCTGTGTGTATGCGTGTGTGTGTGTGCGCACGCATATGTTTATTTGCACTCATCTCCCGGGCCGGTATGTGTCGACATGCAAAGCTCTCCACTATCCATCCATGCTGCTCGTCCATTCATTGGACTTGGCACAGAGAGTGATAGTGTGTGTGTGTGTGTGTGTGTGTGTGTGTGTGTG
>JBAJHX010000067.1:17335906-17348890 GCA_037176925.1 Amniataba percoides | reverse complement strand
CACACACACACACACACACACACACACACACACACACACACACACACACACACACACACACACACACACTCCCTCTCCCTCCCTGCATCTCTCTCTCCAACTTACTGTCGGTGGTGTCGGAGTCATTGCTGCTCGTGGAGTATTTTCTCCTCTTCTTTTCGCTCTCCATCTGTCAGGGGGGTGGCAGGCAGGGAAGGAGGGAGGGAGAGGGGGAGAGGGAAGGAAGGGGGGGTGAGAGAGAGAGAGAGAGAGAGAAAGAGAAAAATGACGAGTGAGAAGATGTTCACCATGAAAACACAAGTGTTAATGAAATAATGCGCTGATGGCACCAATCTGTCAGAGGCTCCGGCAGGCAGCCTGCCAGGATAAACGGACTTGATCACCGTTACACATTCGCGCTTCGGACTCGCTGGGAACTTCACAATGATACAGTTGTTCTGTTTCCTCGCATACAGTGGGAGTCCTTGTACATGTCGACTGTGAATTCGCCCTGCGTTGGCAGCTATTGTAGCATAATATGCATCTGCTTTAACACTTAGTGGGTACATCTTTAAGATTATAGCAACCAGCTAGAATTAAAACAGCACATTTTCTGTGTTTCTTGGAAAGAAAAAGACGTTATTCCCTCGTAAGAAGGGGATGCTTATAGGACATATACTGTATTAACCAGATAGAAACTGTAAATCTAACTCAATTTTCTAGTCATAAAGGGGCAGCGAGAGAGAGAGAAGGCAGAGTGATGTTTAGACTGAAGTTATGAAGGAGATGTCAGAGACCACGAGTTGTCCAACAAAGAGCAAGACAGACAAAGGAGAGGTCAGAGCAGGCGCGTCAGAGAGGGAAAGGTCAAACATAAATCAAACAAGAACTGCAAGTAAAAAACTTTAAAAAATGTATAAAATCTGACTATAAAAGCAACAACTGTGGGAGAAAAAATGTGTTTTTAAGTCATTCATCCTTCCAGCAAAAGCCCAACAAAACTCTTTCAGACTGATAGATTAGGACCTGAATAAAGACCATTTTACCCTGAACTGAAACAGAAATGTGCCAAATTAAAAGGATAAAATCAGAATAAAGAAGCGGTGAAACGTAACGCACGCTGATAAACACAGCAGACCATCAAGAAATGAAATGAGTCACCAGATCTCCGCCTAACTGATCTTGTACGAGGAGGCTTTTTTAGTTTTTCTCCCCTCCAGTGGAGATCCACGGACTTGGCTTATCTGCAACACGTCAAGGAGCACTGAAGCTGTTCTGGCTCGTGTCGGATCAACACCCTATTAAGACCTTTCATGTTTACTTGTCCTTTAATCTGTCACCTATCTTGCTTTGCTGTCATCACGTATTAACGTGTGAATGCCAGTAAAACTACCAGCAGGCCACTGAGGCGCTTTTGGGCGAATCTTACTTCCTCAAGCGTCCCTGACAAAGATTAAAGTTAACAGAAAAAAAAGAAGACATACAGAAGCAGGAGACCAAAAAAACAGCCTAAAGAAATTTTTAATCTCTTGCCCCGGTCGCTTGACTGTCAAAGAAAGAAAATATATAGAGCGCTGCTAAGAGGAAAAAAAAGGAGGGCATGGGTCAAGGAAGTCTGAAAGTGAGAGAAGTGAAGCAAAAGAGAGCGGCAGAGGGAGTCAAGAAGTCAAAAGGAGGTTTTAGCGTGCTGCTAGACGGCGGCTGGAGGAGGAGGAGGGTTACAACCTTCAGCGTGGGGGAACGGAGATTTATGCGGCCGTAAAACTGGGCTATTCCCTCTTATATGGGGCTCTTCCTGTACCCCGGCCTCCCCGCCTGCCCCTGCGCACACTTAACTGCTCTGACATTTATGCTGACAGAAAAACACAGCGCTTATCCGCCGCCTCGGACTATTTCCATTCCCGAGTCCTGCCGTCTTACTCTCTCCCACCCCCCCTTCCCCTTTCCCATCTTCCCAGTCTTGCAATAACAGGGACACGGGGAGTCTGCGGAGTAAGGTTAAGTACATTATTGACTTCACCACCCTCTCTCTCTCTCTCTGTCTCTCTCTCTCCATCTTTCCACCTCTTCCCATCTGTCTAGCTCTACCTTCGCCTTTCCTGCCTTTGAGGAGAGTGGTTAAGTACATCATTGACTTCCTCCAGCTACGTCTGTCTGGCTTCAAGTCTGGATCCATCTCAGGATTTCCCCTCGCCTATTAAACTCTCAGGCGACCCACTTAAACCACAGTTGGGGTACTAAAGTTTTTTTTTTTTTTCCCCTGACCACCCAAAGGAAAATGTGAACACTAACAGAAAAATGTGACATGACATAGTTTTGAGGACCCGTGTGTTATTCCCGCCTTCCAAATGAGTCACTAGGTAAGTTGTTTGAAATAACAACAACAAAAGGGTTATTTGGTGGCAGAAATGACACGAGCTTAACCAAACATGGAGGATAAACACATGAGACCGGTTGACTATATGTAAAGCGTTAGAAAAAAAATTGACGTATTTACTCAGGTGTCTCCCACATATTTGGTAGCTACAACAGCGGAGGGCTATTTTTCATTATTAGTTTAACTGAGCGGGGCTCCATCCATCAACGCGATGGCTTTGATTTGTTGCATTAGATATAAGGAACTCCTGCACCGTTTTAAGCGGATAGGTCAGGTTTATGAAAAGCATTCATCATGAGCTGCGAGGCATTTTTAATGCTTCCAAAACACTATAAAAAGTAATGTTTTAGCTCGAGAGACAAGTGAGGATTTGCGAGCAATTTCAGCTACGATAGTCTCGCCGTAGCTCCGAGGGTGCAATGTGTCTGCTGCCTCTCGCACATCAACGGAGCAAACCTGGGCTCAATTCCCAGCTGCGGCGCTTCCAGCTTGGCTGAGAAACTCCATCAAGTGCATCAGACAGAGCTTGAGGGTGGGAAACCTGCTGAGTACTCTGCACTACAGAGCTACACGTTGGTCGGGCGGTGGGTGGGTTGTGCGACGGAGACGAGATCTGAAAAAGAAAGAAACTTCACAGCTTTTCTCTTGTATGTGCTTGCTGACAGATGAAAAGGTGGTGACATCGGGCGTATCTGGTGAAACTATACATCTGTCCACACTATGAAGGATGTATACTGCATACTGCTTTCCAAGAGAGCGCCAATTCACTCCAAATAAAGTTGTAGAGTTGTTTGGTCCTTAAAAGGTCAGAAAATTATGAAAAATTTTGAACCAAATCAAAAGGGGACATCCTAAAAAGTCTCATTTTGTCCAAAACCCAAAGATGTTCAGTTTAGTCAAAAAATATTCAAACATGAGAAGCCAAAATCAGAGGATGTGGACCTTTTTTAATTAAAAAAAAGACTGAAAATAATGAATCGTTTTTTCAAAATAATTGCCACTCATTTAATGGTTAACAACTAATCAACCGATGGACAAATAGCTGAAGCTCTGTTTCTATACACGCACACTTTTATCATACATACACTGACAAAGCAAACATGGCAATCCCAGACAAATCAGAAGTAGAGATTAGAGCGTGCATATAATAAAACCTTTCACTGCAGCTGGATCAAAAAAACAAAAAAATGAGTGCAGGAAAAGAGACAAACAGAAGCGCAATAGACCTTTTTCATCAAAGATGCTTTGAAAGGGAAAAACAAAGGTGTCAATAGTAAAATTTATGAAGGTCGAATTCCATTAAACTCCACTTACTTAGTGGATCAGACCATCAACTACTAATACATTTTGCTTTCAAACTTGAGGCTAAAGTGTTTCTGAATAGTATGAAAATATAAATCCATTTATTTTTTCCAGTCATGCATTTTTAAATGTTCATTTTTTAAACCCCACTATGGGCAAAAATAATTACTTTAACTTTACCCTTGTTCACCAGCTCCTGTCAGTTAAGAAATGCCTCAAAAGTTCTCTCCTGCTACTTGAAAACCGCATCTTCTCTTTCTTTTATGTGCTGAAAGGGGAGGTGGGGGGGTGAGATTCACACTGACATATCAGTGAACTTGTGGCTAGCTGCTGACATTTGGTTCTCATTTGGTTTGCTGACAATGCTAACCAGCCGTCGCTTGCGAAAATCCAGAAACTTATTCCCTGTCGTGTGAAGACAGCCCTCAGTTATCCTCCCTGTAATTTTGTTTTTGGTTACAGAAGCAGTTAGAGAATCATTTGGATTTCGGTTCCACATCTGTCTCCGTCTTAGTCCTGCATTCAGTGTTTTAGTTGTAAAACTGTTCTTTTCGGGTATGGATGTTATGATAAAAGCTCTACTCCCAAGCAGTAGCCAAACACAGAAGGGAAAAGTGATCTGTTATTTCTCTCGTTGTATTGATTGGAGTGATGAATTTTGTGCTGCAGACGTTGTTTAGTCTACCGGCCACTTGCACGACACAGCACAGTAACTTAGAGAATTTTACTGTGTGAGTGTTTTTCCAGTTTTATTTCATCTATGCCCACTAATTGATGCGCAACTTAACCTATTTTAAGCACTGGCTGCTGGTGTCTTTGGTGACCAGATAAAAGGTTCAGTGTCTCTGCCACATGTAGCTGTCATGGGGAGCTGAACCTGTGATTGTAAGCTGACAGGACAGTCTCTTTAACCTCCTGTCCCGCTGGCAGCCCAGCAATTCTGAATGTAAGGAGGGAGCCGCTGACCCGCTAAAGCGAAAGAACTGACAGTAATTGGAAATGTCACTGTATCTCCTTAAAAAATCCCCCTCCCTTCGTTTTTGGGGAGCGGGATCACCTAAGGCGCGGGGAGGACTAACAGCTCTGCGACTGCCAAGAAAGGTCTCCAAGTTCATTTTCTCCATCGCTCTGTCTCGCTTTTTTTTTTTTGTCTCTACCTGATATCCTTCTTTTTGCTTCCTCCAATCTTTTAGTTTCCATGTCTGCTGCATGTCTCTCCGGCTCTCTCTCACGCAGCACACACAAACCCCCGTCTCAATCAGTCCAGTGAACCAGAGCCCAGACAGTAGATTGAGATATTACTTGCTCTCTGGAGAGACGGAGTGGGTGAAGGAGAAAAGAGAAAAAAAAAAGACGGAGAAGACTCACAAATGTACAACTTCATCTCAATCAGCCCAGTGAACCAGACTCCAGGTCTGCACTTGGGTTACTTCCTGAACACAAAAGCAAAAAGAGAGAAGACAGACATACTGTACACAGAGAGAAACGGGGAGGGAGTCTGTGACAGTCTGCCTGCTGTCTTGCCAAACAGCTCTAGCAGATGGTACAGGAAGTGCATGTTTTCATCTCAATCCAGAATTCAATTCAGTAATTCTTTATAAAAGTCACATTTTCTTTTAAGATTGTATCTTTTATGATTTGAAATTTTGAAAATGTGCTTCTTGATGAAGATGAAACAGTAAAAATCAGTATAAAATCTTTTTCATCCGTTTCCTCTGTAGTGCAAAACGACAGCAGTGGCTGTTTGGTTTCAATCTCACCACTGTTATGTTACCTATGCATATATAGTACAAATACTAATTATGTTCAACAAGAGCTCCTGCATGAATTGCAGTTGTAGTAGTTATTTCTCCTTCAACATGGGCACCTGCAAACATCATGCCATGCCAACTTCCTTTTACAACAACTTACAATGTAGGGTTATAAAACACTGACGTACAACTAATGTCACATACAGTATGAACACACTGCAAACAGTTTTGCACATACTACAGTGACCATTATCCCTTTTCCTCAGCTTCTTCAATACTATCATAAAACAGAAATCCTTTTATTGCATCATGATATCATCATGTTTTCTGTGTGCTGTGCGTCTGTGGTATATGAAGACTACTACTACGAATACTGAAAGAGGCTGGAGGGTCAAAGTGGATGTCACACATGGACCAGTCTGACTTGTTATAAGCTCCTCACGCAGCAAACCTGGGAGGCCAAGAGCATTGCGATCCGCCTTTTACACACAAAATAAAACCTGAACTGCCGACAGCAACAGAACAGGCCAAAGCCAAAAAGGTTTACCAGCCAGGTTACTTTCACGTGACGGATACAAGAGCAGCACTGACGGGCGAGTCAAAAAGAAACTGACACAAGGGAACAAGAAGAACATCCTCACACCAGAATTACAACACAGCAATCAGCCTCCGAGGTTGTAGGTGGACTGTGAGCCACATTTGGAGTTATATTTTTATTCAGTATGTATGTGAGGTTTCCGCAGTATTCTGCTATGTTGCATCATTATTCTGCATTATACTGTCAAATGCTTTAGGTTGTGTTATGACAGCCGGCTGAGCATACCAATTCACAGCAACTCTGTACCATAATAATGTATTACTGAATCGTACCGCATTGTTCAAGTTAAGCATATTCAGAAAAGAAAAGACAATCGGTTATTCATTTAAATAAAAAAATATTGATTTACATTAATTAAACTGATTCCAGCTTCTTCTATATGACTTCTGGAAATCTTCCATGATAGTAAATTGAACTCAGATTGACTGGCTTGTGGCTGGAAATGCAAAGCAATCTGAAGATTTAAGATATTCTGATGGGACATTTCTGCCATTTTTTTCCTGCCAATACTTTATAGGCCAAACAATTAGTTAGGAAACAATAGACAGTATAATAGATAGTAAAATCGATAAGGCAAACTACTTTTAGTGGCAGCCATAATCACACTGTATAGATATTGCTGTGTAATAGTCCAGCTTTGTGTGTATGTATTGAACAGCCTTATCATACTGTTGGCTTTTGTTGCATTATGCATTATGATCCAATATTGTACCAGCACTGTCTAAACCTGCACTCTGTCAGAGTTAAAGCAGGACAATAGCTGGAGGCAACCAGCTGTCAAAGTCAATGAAAACATGTTGTACAAGGGAGAGAACACTATCAAACAGAAAGAAATACGACCATACTGTGAAATAATGTGGTTTTGGCCTGGCTGAACATTTCATACAAATAAAAAACAGGTCTACTGACTAAATATATTTTAAATGGAAGGAATAAGGAAAGGAGAAGGAGGGAAGAAGGAATCAGAGATTCAGAGATCAATAAGGGAGCGAGAAGACAGAAATCATACGTCAAAGGCAAAAAAGAGTGATATCCCGAAAGATGGAAGAGGACAGAAAGATGAGAGACAGGCTAGGGAGAAAAAAAATCCAGGCAGTGAGACTATATAACAGCAAGAAAGAAAAACAAGTCAGAGAAAGAAGCAGCAAGACGTACACACTGTTACAGAGGCAGACAGAAAGGCTCCACGCAAACAAAATTACATTTCAACACACAAGCTCTACAGTACACATATAGAAACACATACTGGAAAACATGCACACAACACACTGTAAACATCATCCACCTTAAACTTGTAGCTCCTGTTGTCATCATCACGCTATATTACACAGAACTGGCTTTGCTAATGAGCTCATTAATTTAAATAATACGATAATGGTTGAGAATATGACCTCTGTGTCTTAAAGCAACGAGGAGTTTCAGCAAAAACATTTTTTCCTTGTTAAGAAGCAGATTTAATAAGGGGAACCTGTAGTGCAAGTGTAAAGTTTGTTTAATTTGTTGTGTTGTTCTTAAGACAGACAGGTGTCACCGTCACATCGTCCAATGTGACCCTGATGTCGGGATGTAAGAGTAAAAGAATCAGGAAGATGTAGACATTTGGTGCACACACATGTGAGTAAACATGCACAAACACACTTTGTAACACTTGGCATGCTTCCCGCTGCCCTGTGGCCAAGCTACATTACATTAAAGAGCTGTGTGACTGGATCGTGGCCTCCTTTTCATGCATAGCTCACATCAGCCAGGGGGCAATGAATGGCAGCCAGACAATGCAGTGCACACACACACACACACACACACATATATATATATATACAAACAAAACAGAGGAAGTGGTCAACAGCATGGCGAATGAGTGAACCAGCGGGATTTGGTGCGATTGATCCAGAAGGTAATCATCACTCTGCTGAATGTTAAGAAGTAAACATGAGCCCTTCTCAATGTCTCAGACCAGCCTGGACTGCTTAAATCCACATTAATCCAGATTAGTTTGTTAAATGTAATCTAGTCTAGTCTAGATTACTCTAACGGAGTCTATTAGTGTTTGCTCTCGAAGGCGCCTCGCACTCACACACAGGTGTCGTCAATCACCTCGCACTGATCACATTTCCAGTGAGGTTAAAGCAGGGTGGAGAATTACACGTCACAAAAACTATATCTACCAATGAAAATAAAAACAGGGTAAACTGCATCGCTCTATGTGGTGCAATAGAGGCGAGTAAGTCTGTACACACACACACACACAGTCCTGAGAAAGAAGTATAATCACGCAGCAAAATCATTTGGATAACTTCTAAAAAATGTCCATCAATTCAAACTGCAGTCTGGTTGTAACATGTCCAGTCTAAACAGAGACTAACCCAATAATCAGACTGATTTCATTTCAGCTCATTAATTCCTCCTGAGGTCATGGTCTTGTTAGCCAATTTGCCCTCATCATTCAGCGGTGAGTGACATATCTGCCCCATTGACGTCACTTTCAGTCAACATAGAAGCCGCGGCCCTGGTTTCTAGGAGGAAATGCTCCACCAGCTTAAACAAACAATGAAAGAAATCTGAAATATGCAAGATTAAGAGTTTCTAAAGGTTATTTATAAAAGTTGGCTGACAACAACCGGTACATCTATGTCTCCCTCAGCTATGTTCGTTTCCATTTGTGGTCATTTTCTGTGATTATCTTTTCTTTAAGGATGGAGCAAGGTATGTAAGAGGATGACTTCCACATCATTAATCCCTATTACGAATCTCTCATTTGTCAGATGTTTGTCCAATTAGCAGCATCAGTCAGCACAACACAAAACCTGAAGCATGAAAGAAACATGAGACATATTTTCAATCACATTCTCACAAAATATCAGTCAAAATAACATAAGTGCAAGATTTCTGCAACTTTCCGTGATACAACTGAAGAAAATGTAAAAAATAATATATGAAAAAATCGTAAAAGTCAGACCTGAAATTTAAACCTGGCTCACATTACACAGGCTTTATTGTGTTTAGACAGCCAACTCCAGCTCCCGTTCGACTGCCATCAGCCGGCGTTTGCCACATTTTCCATGCATAGTTTAGTGTCAGCCCGAAACATTTACAATAAGACAAACAGCGAGAAGGTTGACTAATGCATGCTGGGAAAGCCAAGTCGCCTGGGGAGTTAATTAATTGGCTGACTATGACACTGCCGAGAGCGCTGTGTCTGACAGAGCGTTTAAAGGGGACCGTTCTCTGAAACGTGCAAGAAATCGGGCGAGAGAAAAATGCCATATCCGGACATCGAAAACCTGCAGGTGGGGACGAAAACCTCATGTCTCACAACGCGCCCTCGTGGTATTAAAGCAGGGTGAGCCTCAGCACAGAAACCCAGTTTGGGTGTTTGGAGGGTAAAGTCGGGCGCGAGCAGCTGTTATGGCTGGAGGACTAAATAGCGTATACTTGATACGAGACTGTTTCGGGGTGTGCTCACACTCCCAGCGTGTTTATAGCAGCTTATTCGCACTCTGGAGTATTTCCTCCTTTTAGTTTTGCTCATTTCGGCAGGTGAGAACAATGCCAGTCAAGCTGAGGGAAACTGCACCTGAAAAAAAAAAAAAAATCTCCCCCAGTAATCCGAGTCAACTGTGATGTGATTAACTGCTGTCTAACACGGCCGGGGTTTGTTTCCCCGACCTGGCTCCTCCTGAGCGGAGTTCTGCCTTCAATCCGGTGAAAGTCAGACGGATTGAGGTCTCTTAAAAGATGTGATGCACTGAAAAGGTGTTTCTCCGACTTCCACTGGGCGCACGCCAGCGCAGAATTCAAACTCTTCCCCGCTATGAAGGTTTGGACGTGAAATATCAGCGCCTGGCTGCTGTCTGGGACGTACAGATTTTAAGTGATTAGATTTTTATGATAAAGTGGGTCGATCCACTGAAAGACAAATCGTCGACACACGCTCGCACCACGTCTGCAGAGCATCACCCCCCCAATACGTGGCAGAGTGAGGTTTATGACTTCAGCTTTAATAGTGCAGGCTTTGTCGGCGTCACCATCGAGCGAACAGATGCCACTGCAGATGAAAATGGGAAATAAAGTGTCATTAAAAAAAAGGGGGGCCGTTTGGTTTTAAAACATCTTGACAGCAGTGCGGTCTACCTAAGGCAAGAACAAATGTGTTGCAAAGCGCCGCAAGATCATACCTATCAATCAAGGAGAATGACCGCAGTTGAGACATGTTTTATTTTCTTTCTATTTTCTTTTAATTTTGTCACTTTCTACGTTCTTGAGATATTTACTCCTAACAAAGCTTTCTACAGCTGAAAGAGCCACTGATGTTTCCAGTAAAGCCCTACCAGATATCTATTGTGTACAACACCTCAAATAAACCAGGATTTTCTATGTTTATACGCGTCCAGATATTTCCTTTTTATAATAAATCCATTAACTGTTTTGTTTATAAAATGTCCAAAACCCAAAAGATATAAACCACAGAGAACCAGCTCATATTATAGCAGGAGTTTTGCGTTGAAAACTCCTTGATCTAAAATGAAAACTTTGTTATTTAACAGCCTGTCGATTGAAGAATTGATTAACCTCCTGATGGTCTCAGTGCTTGAGACGCTGCATACACGAAACATGTCAGAGATGATTCAAGTTAACGATCTGGTCTGTAACGAGTGAGGAAGACAGGATGTTTGCTGGACTTTTTGTCCGTCCCTCTGTCTGTCCAAGCTTCCAAATCCGTCTGACTGGCTGCGTCCCATTTGTCATTCTGTCCATCCGTCTGTCTGCCTATAAGCTTGCCATCTGTCTTTCTGTCTGTCTGACTGCTTGACTCTTTGCCTTTCTGCCCGTCTACCCATTTGCCTGCCATCTGTTTGTCTGTCTGCAAGTATGTCACCCCTCCATTGGCTGGCTGGCTGGCTGTCTTTCTGTCTGGCTGTCTGTCTGCCCTCTCCCTTAGCCAGCCCCATACATGACAGTGCATTTACTTCAGCAGAATCACTGTTGTGGTTCAGTGTCTTTTTTTTTTCCTTCAGCACTTTGCAGCACTTAAGGTCAGCACACTACAACGGTTGCCATGATGGTGATCTATTATTAAGAGACTGTAGCTGCCGAGGCCCAGCGGGCTACACACACACACCCACACAAATATACACACACTGCTCTCTTGAGATGAGTAGGCAGTCTGGTTGTCAGGACATAAGATAAGTGACTGCTGCAACATCTGGACACACACGCACACACATAGATGTGTTTTATGTATAAAGCAAAACATTTAAAAAGGATATAAACAGATGCAGATGATAAAGGTGCTCTGTAGCTACAGTGCATGCTTGGGCACACACGCACACAAAAACGCTGCAGTGACACGAGCGTCAACAGAAACAATCTGTTGAAATGGAGCTGTTTGCCAATCAGCATGTGCACACACACACATACACACACACAACTAGCCGGTGCTCTGAGCTCCTTGAGGAGCCAGAGGTCAGTCAGTTTGATAAAGAATCCTTGCATATAAATTGCTTCATAACAAGTCATCTCTCTGAGGCAGAGCTGCATCTGTGTGTGTGTGTGTGTGTGTGTGTAGACGTGCATTTACCAAGCTGGAGATTTGTCTATCAGTGCATTTATTGCATGTGTTTATTTGTGTGTCTGTTTCTTCCTCTATGATCCTGGCGTGTGTTTGTGCATGTCTGTGTGCGTATGTGTGTGTGTGTCTGTGTGTGTGTGTATGTGCATGTATGTGTGCGTATGTGTATGTGTGTGTGTGTGTGTGTGTGTGTGTGTGTGTGTGCGTGCGTGTTGATTGAACAGAGTAAGACCTGCCTCCCTGGGGAACAAAAAGCCTAAAAAGCCTTTGGCAACAACCAAACCAGGGAAAACGCAAGGCTGCTTTCTCTTCACTTCTTTCCTTTTCTTACTTCCCATCGCTCACTTTTTCCACCTTACACCTCACGCTGCCTCCCTTATCATCTCTTTCTATCACCTAAGGATTCTCACCTTCAGTATGTCCTCCAGTCATCTGTCCATCATGTTTTTCCCTCCACCTCTCCCTCAACAAACACCCCCACCCTTCCTTTCTTACCCTCTTCATCCCTGTTTGTTCTCATCTCACTGACACTGAATATTTCCCTTTTCTTCAAAGGGGAAAAAAATGACAGGGAAGATGAGATGGGATGGACAGCAGAGTGTGTGTGTGTTTGTGTGTGAGTGTGTGTGTGTGTGGAGCACCTCTCGCCTGTGCAGTGCTAATGCTGTGTGTACAAGCGAGACAGCAACAGCTAGAAGGCATGCAGGGAAGACTGCAACACAGACACACACACATACATATCCAAGTCTATTTTCACTCGGTTTCCTTCAGTCTGCTCCCCAACCCATCTCCCACACACACACATACACACACACAGGGCTATTTTTGGACGGGAGCCGCTAGAGGGAAGGTAGGCAAAAAAAGAGCGAGGCTCACACCGACGAGTTTGACAGGTATAGAGAGAAAGAGCACCAAAGAAAAGAATCACAAAGATTTATTAAGTGAGGTTGTGAGACCAGGAAAGGGAAAAGACAGAGGGAGGAAGAAAGAGAAAAAAGAGAGAGTGAGATAGAGAGAGACAGAGATGGGGGGCGACTACTATGAATGAGCTGAAAGAATCAAAATGTCAAGGTGTGTGTGTGCATGTACAAATGTGTGATGTCGGGTATCCAAAATTTACCTCAACATCAAACACACGTGCACACATACACATACAAGCACACACACATTGTAAAGACGCATGGGCTTGCCAAGAGAAGAAAAAAAAGGAGAAAAAAAACACACATTTGACACACATCACACACATCAAACATCCTCATCAGGGCCTCGCTAACAGGTGTGCAAGAAAGAAGAGGCAGCAACCTACTCACACAGCCAAACATGAAAGCTTTAAACACACAAACACACACACACACACACACACACACACACACACACACACACACACACACACACACACACACACACA
>JBAJHX010000067.1:17309286-17335806 GCA_037176925.1 Amniataba percoides | reverse complement strand
ACACACACACACACACACACACACACACACACACACACACACACACACACACACACACACACACACACACACATTCTCTGTATATGGAAAAAATAGGCAGAGATCCATCCTTCAACATCCTGTCATTTCACAAGAAAAACTTTTTTGTGTCTGTGTGTGTGCTGTCTCGATGAAGTTGTTCGGGGACAGGTTTTATACACTGCTATTTAGACGCGTCGCTTCAAGTGTGCCAAGATGATTTCCCATCAGCGATTTGTCTGACACCGAAATGCTAATAATCTGGGCAAACACGATGAATCGATGGCATCTTTATACAGTGAGGGGCAACCGGAAACTATTCTCCATTGCATGCCAAGTTTATGATTTAGACTACCGGAGAGACTCCTGAAATCTGCTTTAGTGCGACGTTAAAAGGAGCCGTGCGGAGGATATAGGGGCATCCAGCGGCCGGTGTCTGGTGTGTCCAATCTGGGCTACTGTACAAACATGGTGGTGCAACATAACATGATCCAAAAGAAAATGCTCCCTCTGTGGATATGGGGGGCTCATTTTAAGAACAAGGGAGCAAAAATTAACTTCACGAGTTAGTGCTTTTTAGTTTTGCATTATTAGTGCTTGTTAGCAAATGTTACCATGCAACCACACCATATTATGACAATGAACATCATACCTGCTTACCTACACGCTGTGTTGGCGTTTAGGTTAAAGCAGCACCACGTGGAAGCCGAGCGGAGCAGCGTAAACGGCACGGTGGCTTTAACAATTTGTCTAAACTGGAGGCACTTCGGGCGCGCAGTTCAGTCGTCCATCTGACTCACGTCTGACAGAACCTGTACATTTAACCAATACAGCCGTCCACACAGGCTGCGTTACGGCTTTCACAGGTGACCTGAACTCAATACTGTGCCCGGGCGCATCCTGTGCAGGCTCTGACAGAGGAAAGAAACAGCTGCTACTTTCTCCAAAAACACTGTAAGAGTCTTGGTGCACTGTTGGTCAGATTCAACAAGCAATCTGAGGGCGCTGCCTTGTTTTCTGAGAACTTGCGATGGCAGAATTTCACAGTGGAGAGACCAAAGTATTAATGAGCCGATGGAAAAGCAATCGACAGATGAATAAATAATGAATTCAATCATTTGTTGCAGCCCTAAAATGTGCGATTCTTTATGCTCCTGGTGTGAGACAAGGACACTCTGGTTTCAGGATATTAGAGACACAAGAATATCCAATATCTGGAAAGCAAGCAGAGTAAAGACAATCACTGCTGGACCCTCGATGGAGTACATTTATTAAGATGAGCTGCTCTGAGAGCTCGGTGAAAGCCAAAACTAAACCAGAAGTGAGAGGACAGGAAAAAAAAAATCTTGGCATGCAGCTGTGCTTAACTTCTCAGCCTGCCACTTTAATGTTGCGCTCACGACTTCGCTCAATAACACACACACCACCATCTCCTGACTGACTGGAAGGCTCAGAGCCACTTAAGAGCAGCCATGAGTCACTCCCCGATGCTGATATCACCATCACCATTCCCATCAGCCCTCCCCCCCGCTGAACGCTCCGTGGGGATCCGCTGGATGGAAGAGAGCTTGCTCCTTATGTCAAATGCAGGAGCCTGTTGTCTCCGTAAAAGTGATTTAGTTTTTCGGGTATTTCTCCCGGGGGAGCAAAGCTGCCCTAAGTGAAGTGTAAGAAAAAGGAGAAACGAAGACGAAATGCTCCCCGCTAGCTGTGGCGTGGTTTAAAACAGAGAGATGATGGTAAAGATGACACGAACTTAGCTCGGTATTTCAGGGAAACAGAGAGACGTTAAGAGATTATCTCAGGATGAAACATCTTCACACATTTCAGTGTCTCCCCACAGGTACCATTATTAAGGCAGGGGTTTTCTAGACGCAGACAAGGTATTAATAACTTTAAATTAAATTAACTTTTTTTTGTTCTGAGACTTCGCCGACTTGACAGACAGGACTATCAATCACTCCCCCCGGTTATTTTCAGCGCATTCAAACGCATCCAAATTGGGTTATTTTAGTGGCATTTATGCTGACATTTAATTCAGGAAGCCTAAAGCCCTTCCTCCTCTTTGTTTAGAAACTTAAATATTTCAAATCAAACATAATGAGGCCAGTATTAGCTTGACGTTGCAACAGCAGCTGATTATCTGACTTCCGCTTCATGTAAACTTAACCTATTCAGACGCAGTTAACTTCTGCTTACTGCGTAGCTTCATCTCTCTCTGTATTTAGTTTGTCTTCTGTCCCTGAAAACTTATAGCGGCCTCTTCGTCGGATTCTCGCTATAAGCCTGAGTGGAAATGCACCCAATCACATAATAATAATATAATAATCAGAATTTGATTGTTGGTGTTGAGTTGCGCTCTTGTGTTACCATAGAAACCGTTCCATAAATAAAGAAAAATTGTTGGTGCCATCCTCATTATCTTGATGACACGAGTTTACTGCTTGCTTCAAGATAACAGTTGCTTTTAATAAAAAATATATATATACCATAGAGAAATGTGAAATTTCTGATATGAAGTTTTCAAGTGATTTAAAAACATTGTATTTGTATGTGCCTGAAGATTGAACCATGAACCATGAACCATGCAAACAGGTTCATGCATACTTTGAGTGGTTTTCTTGTGTTATACTGGGAGTTATACTGACAGTATACTAATACTGACCTATTAGGACAGTAGCTGCTTTACAGTGCACTGAATATCTTGAGTGCTTACCAAAAAGAATAGGGATTGCTTCCTTTAGGGAATCTGTCTCATCAAAACTCAGCAAAAGCAACTTCAGGAAAAAATGAAGGAGGACGGAACAGAGTGAAGAGACCAAACTGATGTCATGAGGAGGAAATGAAAGGAATTAAGGAAGAAACTCTATGTCCTGAACCACTTAAGCACGCACACACACTGTATTGGCACACACTATGGGCACACACACATATGCACAACGACTGAAGAGGCGTCGGGCCAAACAAACGAGCCACAGAAATCAAATAGATTTCCTTTATCACCTTGCTGGCTCCAGCCACCAGAACATTAACACAATATTTATTGATGCTGCCACTGCTCCTGATGCTGCCGTTGCATCATGGGAGCAGGAATGAGAGAGCGGAAAACAGAAGAGAGAGAGAAGAAATGGATAAAAAAGAAAAAAGAAAAAAAAAAGAGGCTGAGGTCCAAATAATTTTCTAACTAAGCCTCCCGCTCCGTCTCCTGAAATCTGCTGACAAACAATGAAGAAGGTGAGTCGGAGCCAGCGAGGCTGGGGCCCTGCCAAAAAGCCAGGAGGAGAGAGCGCAAAAGGGGAGGACAGGTGGGAGGAGGGGAGAGAAAGAAAGAAACACAGAGAGAGAGAGATGGAGAATTGATCACTCGTTCTCGTCTCCACAGCCATCAGGAGTTCATTAGCTCCTGGAAAGGAGTGAAGGAGGGATGAAAAAGGACAGAGAGATGGGGGACGAGCACTCTGCCCTTCACTCCCTGCGACCCTGACGACCACCTCCCTGTTTATCTACCTGCACCCCCTCCTCCTCCTCTCATCCTTCACTCTCTACACCTCCTCCTCCCCTCTGCCCTTCTGTCCCCGCTGGCTTAACCGCCACCTCCCGTCTGCTCCTCCTCACCTCCTCGCCATCCTTCATCCCATTCTTCCTTTCCACCCTCGTGTTAACTTATTATACGTCTGCAAACTTCATCCTCACAGAACAGAACTGCCGCTCTCCTGCAGCTCTTTTATTCATTTTGAGAATATCTGCTTGGTTTTAAATATACATTAAGCGCCGAGGTTGGCACAGTGAATCAGAGGCTTATTTCCATCTTGGAATCGCCGGGTGTTCAAACAGCAAAAAAGGAAGGTCTGACATACTGTTTCTGTCTGTTGTTTACTCGCCCTCTCTCCCCACAAACATTACACGCACCAACTCCTGAAACTCTTCCCATCAGGAGCTCAGGCAGCATCTGTCAGCCTGTCCATCACTGTGCTTACTGCCTTCAGACCTTTTTTTATTTTTTTCCCTTAAAAGAAGAGCAGGAGGGAGTTGGCAGAAAGAGAGAGATGACAGATGATGTTTAGGAACGATAGAGGGAGAAGGTATCTAATGGATAGCAAAAATAATAGTTCAATAGTTTTTTCTGGAATATAAACTTTAAAAAAAAAAGGGTTGTACATTAATATAATTTTCCATCAATGCACATTCATCCATGTTTTTATGGATGATATTAAGCCAAACTTCTCATATAAGTCTGAGATACTTTCAGATCCCTAATAAAAACGTGAGCAATTCATCATGATGAACATTAACTAGACAATCTGGATTTTTGTATCATTTTCACCAAGTCGTCTTTTTTTTGTTGTTTTGGGTTTCTTTTTCTTTTTTTTAGAAGTCGCACACACCTATGCAGGTGTTTTCAATTTCTCTGGCTAATCAGACTTCTCGAGTTGCACTGGGAATAACATGAGGTCACCCAGACACAGTAAATTTGTCTTGCTGCTTAAAAGGGCGGGACAAAAAGCCAACAGCAGAGTCAGGGAGATGTCAATCAAGCCCAGTCTAGACAGACAACCATGAGAAGGGATAAACAAGCCACATTAAGTGAAAACACCTGTGAGGGTGGCTTTGAAAATGGAGGGAGGAGCGGAGTGATGAGACATTTTCAACATGTTGGGAGGCTGTTTCCCTATTTAGCAACTAAACTTGAAGGATACAGGAAAACACTTCACATTTTCTGATCAATGAAGCATTTAGGTGATAAATTTAAAACAAAATCATCCATCACAACTTTCAAAATGGCTTATTTCATCCAACCAACAGTCCAAAGCTCAAATATATTTCATTTACACTGATATTAACAGAGAGAAAAACACAGACTCACATTGGAGCAGCTGGAACCAGCAAGTGTTCAGCATTTGTGCTTGGAGAATAAATGAAAGCATTAACTCTCTAAAGTAAATTCAGACATCTACAATATAAAATGTAAAGAGTCTCACTGTCAGGTTTGCTGCGGTTAATGTCTCACTTACTGAGGGAAAATGAAAACACAAGAAATAAGTACAAAGGAAACGAAAGCATGGTGAGATACGCTCTGATGATATCACTGTCAACATGGACTTCACAGAGAACTATGACAAAAAAGTGGATCATTAATTTAATCTGAAAAGCCATCTGCTGCACCAGAACGCTCACTTTCAGTCAGCACAATTCCAATTACTCCTGCAAAAGTCCAGTCAAATAGTGTGCCATTTCCTTCCCCAGCCGTGGCAGACTTTCATTATCCTTTCCCAACTAGGCTGGGGGGGGGTGTAAAAATGAAAATGCCCCCCTCTCCCCTTGAAGTCTGACGTCACCTCCTGCCCACCGAACAGCAGGTTAGCACGCACACGCTCAAGAACCCGCTAATGAGGTTCAAGGCCACAGCGGGGTCATCATCCACCGAGAGCAAGCACACACACACACACACACACACACACACACACACACACACACACACACACACACACACACACACACACACACACCGGTTAACGCACTAACATGCCTGCTGCGTCTAACCCACCACGTTTGGACTCATGTTGGAGAACGTTCAACATGACGAAACCTGCACGTGAGAAAACCAGAACAATCCCACAAAACTCACAACATAAATAAATGAACACACACTGACAACACTCTAAGAAAAGTTAAGGTATTTATCAGCCATCATTTGATTTGATTCTACAGCTGAACTGTTGCTGAAAACACACAGACATGTTTTTTATATGTTTGCAAATTAGGTTATGTTGTCTATGTTTCTTTGACATACATGTAAATGTCTACTACAGGTCTTTAAATGTCTCATTTTATATAAGAATTCATGTTTCATTACAGTACAAGTATAAAATAAAGGCTAGGAAAACATTTTCATACTTATTTCATTTCTTGCTCATTCCGTCTCTTTACATTTATCAAGAAAAGGAAGTAAATTATAAATATTTAGTAGGTAATTAAAAGTATTTGATCACTCAGCACATGGAACTACACTCGCCAATAAGAACACACACACACACACACTCAAATCCTCTTCAACTAGTAGTAATACCCTTGTGGTCAACATACTGGTTAGTTAGTTAGTAAGCAGAGCAGAGAACTGGTGACATGACAGCTAGCCAACCCGCCTGCAGGCAGTGACACACACACACACACACACAAATCCTTCGGCTCAGCTGGTTCCCATCCTTCTTTTCCAACACATATTTCTGAATCACACATACACACACACACGTACACGTATTTGCCTTGCAGCCGTCTTTAGTAATGTGTGTAAAAACATATTTGTGCACCAGAGGTTGAGGGGTGATGCATACGTGTGTGTTTGTGTGCATGTGTGTGTTTGTGTGTGTGTGTGTGTGTGTGTGTGTGTGTGTGAGGGGGATTGAGGATACAGTTTATGTGACGTCAGCGGTCCATTCATGAACAACAACCCTCCTCCTCCTCCTCCTCCTCACTACGTCGCTGCTAATGCGATACAACGCACCACGTGGGGGTCCTTACCCCCTTTCCCAGCCAATCAGAGCTCAGCGCTTAACGCAGCAGACACACGCTACGCCACACCCCCCCCGCCCATACACATACACACGTGTGCGAATGTACACATGTGAGGCTCAAAGAGGCTCTGCGTGCTCGGGTTTCACATGACATACTGCACTGAGAGAGCCGCCGCAGACGGTCACACACATTCCTCCTGGCTGAGCTCCTGAGTCAGATGATGAGAGGAAACACAGCGAAGCCTTGATCAAGAGAGGATGAGGCGGAAAGATGGAGGAGGATGGATGGATGGATGGATGGATGGATGGATGGATGGATGGATGGATGAGAGGTCTGAGGGAGAAGTAACAGAGCAGTAGATGGATGCAACAACTGGGATGGAAGGGGATGATGAAGGGAGGGATGAGAAAATGAGAAAGGAGGGATAGAAGCACGGATGATTGGCTGGAGGGCTGTCATCAAAATGGAAAAAAAAAGAAAAACGGATGCAAAATGAAAACAGCTCTCATCCCTCTTCACTTGCCTTGTAAACAACCACTGTCTCTAGGCGAGAGAGGCGAGCCTCGAGGGAGGGGAGGTATGGAGAGAGGGAGGAAGAGAGATGGAGAGAGAGAGAGAGAGGGAGATGAGTGAAAACGAGATAGCACTGCATCAGGAAAGATATGAAAGACAGGGGGTGATAGAGGGATAGAGACAGAGAGTTGTTATGCCCCCACACGCCATGACTCATCTCCAGCAGGAGGAAGGTTGTGTGTGTGTGTGTGTGTGAGTGTGTATGTGCACAAGAGTTTGTTGCGAGAGTTTGGAGAGCATGGTGCGTGCATGTGTGCTTGAATATGTGCATTTTGAGATTCAAGCTTGTGTTTGATGATGACGGTGTGTGTGTGTGTGCGTGTGATGGCGGATTTGGGGAGAGGGGAGGTCTGCTGTCACAACTGGGAACATTTAACAAGTCCCCAGACGCTCCGAGTTTAATTGATTCAAGGCTGGAGCCAGTTCAGCTTCACGTGTGCAATCAAAAAAAAAAGAAAAAGAAAAAAGAAAAAGGAAATCAGGATAAACGACTCCATTCATTAATGATCATCACCAAGCGGCAGACATATTTTTTTCTTCAGAGCTTCTCAAGGCAATTAAGACGAGTAGGTGGCCACAACGTGCCGCCCGAAAATCACACCGGAGGCGAATGCCCCACTTATACCCCATTAATCCTGCTCACATCTGACTCCCAGCGTCGCCATCTGCATCCACATGTCAAGCCCTTGTTTTGTTGTTTGTGTTTTCTTTGTGTTTCTCCCACAGGTAGGGATGCAACAGCAGCCATCCACACTCAGGGATGTAGAGAGAGCCCTGACTTTGTGGAGGTAAACAACAGCCACTCCCCCCTTCTTGCACAGCAGAAAGCAGCAAGAGGAGGAAGAGGAAGAGGAGGAGAGGAGTTGCTCTAATTCCTTGATTGTGTGGGAGTGCATGTGGTTGCAGCCTTGCTAAAAAATGCATATTAGAAAAATATAAAAAAAAGACACCTGAGCTTCTCCTTTGTAGCTTTTCATCCAGGAATCCTCCAGACCTGCTGCTCTCCACACACACACACACACACACACACCACAACTTCATCTCAAATCCTGTGCATCTGTGTGCATGTGCATATATGTGTGTGTGTGCATATGTGTGCATGTGTGTGTGTGTGCACGTGTGCAAGTTACAGCTCTCATTCCTTGCTGCAAAATAAATGACCCTGTTTGATGCAATTACGCTCAAAAGGCAAAACTATCTTAAGAATAAACCATAAAAAACACTTGGATGCTCTCCAAGTGGCCCAGCTCACACACTTGATTCCCATTGGGTGGGGGGGTGATAACGTTAGGGGGCAACAAACCAAGTTTTCACCCTCCCTCCTCCCTTTCATTTCATCTCCTCTGCGTGCATTTGCTCCAAAATAAAAAAAAAACAGAAAGAGGAGGGGGGGGGGGTATTATTTGTCGCTCCCTTCACTGCGACACGTAAAACACCCTCCCTTCCTCACCCCTCCCCTCCCCTCCTCTCTTTCCTCCTTGACCCACATGCACGGCTCTGGCTAACAACACTGAGCGCCCCCGCTGCCAAAGTGCGCACAGAGCCGCCGCTGCTGCATCAGCGCGCGGCTACCAGCGGCTGCAAAGTGCACTTCACTGACCACACTCTGCACATTTTTTACCCCATTTGCATTAATGCCTGGCTGTGGGAGGTGGAGGTGAAGGTGGAGGGGGGGGGGGGTGTGTGTTATTACCTTGATCGCGGTCAGCCTCGGGTGCAGGAGACGTCCTCAGTCCTGGACGGCGGGCGATTCCCGGAGATTAGGAGATCATTGGGAGCCAGGCACATGTAGGGAGGAGGAGAGGAGGGAGGGGAGAGAGAGAGAGGGAGTGAGGGAGGGGGGTGTTTTAGTTCAGTTTGCTCCCTTGCTGTAGCTCCGGATCCACGTTTGGGGTGACAGCAGGACTGTCCCTTCTTCCTCTTCCCCTCTTTTTTTTTCCTCCTTTACACCTCCTACTCCTGCTCCTCCTCCTCCTCTCTCTCTCTCTGCACGGTGCGCCTTGACAGCTCTGCACAAACCGAGTCCAAATCCAAAAAAAAAAAAAAAATTCGGATTCAAAAGCAAACAAAAAAAAAATCTCCCCCCCCAAAAAAGTGGCAGCCGAGTTTGCACAGCCTTATCCGGGTCAACGGCAACAAGAAGAAGAAGAAGAAGCCGCGGTGTCGGTGCTGTCGGTGCTGGAGGTGGTGGAGGTGCCGCCGCTCTCCGCCCGCTCCGGCCGCTGTTCACGCTCTGAGCTCCGGCTGCGAGGTGCGCGCAACACCGCACCGCTCACAGGAAGGCATGTCGCATTTTGCAAGAAAAAAGAGAGAGAGAGAGAGAGAGAGCGAGGAGGCAGCCCCCGAAGCGTGGTGTCAAAATCCGACTGTTTTCCTCTCCTGTGCCAGAGAGCAGGAGGAGGAGCTGGGGAAGGAGGGGTAAAAAAAAATATTAAAAAAAAAAAAAAATTAGGAGAAAATGAGGCGCTTTATTTTCCAAAAAAAAAAACGATGAGTCAGAAAAAAGATTGCAAGCCCAGTTTCGCAACGTCTCCTTCTCCTCCTGCAGAAAATCCAAATGAAATGACCATAAAATTAAAAAAATAAAAAGCTCTCCTCTCGTCTCCTGCCTCGCTTCCACTCCTCTGCCCGGTGTACGTGCACACACACATAAACACACACACACACACACCGCTCTGCACAAATGCACAGGCGGGTCTTGTCTTGCAAACCTCTTTCCACCACCTCCTCCTCTCTCTCTCCCTCTCTCCTGTCCTCTCCTCTCCACACACTATCGCACCACCTCCCCACAATGTTAAGATAAAAATCATAAAACAAATCAGACAGCGACAGTGGAGAAAAATCAGCTCTTATCATCAGCTTTAAAACTCTTTTGGCGCCATATTTATGGCGTACTTTCAATTCACTGCTCACCGCAAGCTGCACTTCCTACTCTGGACTGCGAGATGACTGCGCCTCTGAGAGGAGAAGAGTGGGACTGAAGCTTCACCTGCCACTGCTCCCCCTCTGTCAGAGGCTTCAGGCTCACTGTAAGAGGGGGGAAACGAGTGTGGAAGTGGGGAAAATAACATGAAAATTAAATTAAATGAGGGGAAAAAGTCACCAGTTTAGTAGAAAATGAAAAAGAATAGGCTTATATTTCACATTCAATCATGAAATGTACAGTGCATGAGCTTTCAGATGTGCATTCAACTTTTAGCCCCCAACTTTTAAATCCCACTTATTTTCACTATTCAGTATATTGCCCATATGCCCATATTCTATTGTATGTATTTTTAGTTAGCAGTATTATTTTTATTTTAGTCTTATTTTATTTCATTGCTAAAATTATTTTTTATTTGAGCTATATTTATTTTGCACATATGGTTACTAAATGATTCTGTTTAAGGAGCCAGAGACTCAAAAATTTCACTGACTGCTTCATGTAATTGCCGAGCATGTGATGATAATGAATTGTGAATCTTGAAAACAGAGCATTTAGTTGCACAAATAAGAAAAGTAAATAATACATTTGGGAAATTTCTGCATATTTCAGATTTTAAAAGATGGATGAGCAAAATAAGAAATTCATTGTACAGTGAAACCTGTTTTTTTCTGTGTCAAAAACAGCTTGAATCTTGAATCAAAAGGTCAACCAAAGGAGCAAAACTACTCCTTGTTTATTCTGACTCACACGCCTTTGGGTTCCTTCAGGTAGGATTCAAACTCATGCACAACTCTGATTTGTTGCACTTGTTCAGTTCGCCTGTTTCTCAAAAAGGCGACGCTTAATTCTCGCCGTCACCTTTAACCACTGTCAGAATAAGTGGCCACCTCAGTTCAAAGTGAAGGCCTGCAGTTGCACTTTACTGTAACTGATAATATCTCTCTGCCAGTGATTGATTTGTTCACAGCGATCCAAAGGGAGCGGCTGGCAAGTAAATTACCTTCCTTCACATTTTCTCTAAAATCTATATTTAAAGGGGAGGAGGGTGTTTGATCAATGCGTAATCTACTACCATCCACTGTCTCTAAATCACTGTCCTCTGCCTGTTATGGAGCAGGCCTGCGTTTCCTTCTTTACAGTCCGACGTTCCTGCAGAGTGCTTTCCAGTTTTTTTCAGGCCTCTCTTTGCCTGCAGTGACAGACAGAGGATCATCTCAACTTGTTGTGATTCATCTTCCCTCGTCTAAAATGTCTGGTCAATACACATGGATGCAGAGCCACGAGGCACACACTAAAATTAAGGTCATGGGGATGAACAAATGGGCCGCTTGGATGAAAAAAAAAACACACGCACACATAGGCCTGCAAGTGCATGCACACACACACACACACACACACTGAAGCACTCACGCAAAACGCAAGGCTGTCAGGTGCACAAATGCTCATATCAGCTGTATCAGGTGTCACTCAGAAAGTGGAGAGAGAGGGTGTGATGTTTTGCACAAAGTGAAATGAGGCGTTGAAGGACACCAAGGAGGGGTTTCTCTGGCACATGTTCAAATGCAACAGCAGCATCCCGTCTCTCATCCTCCTCCACATAACGCAGGCAGGTAGCATCCACCCCCCCCCCTCCTCCCCTGAGGAAACAGCCCGTGACCCTCGCCATGGTCGTTTTTTAAAGCGAAGTAATTCAGTTTCCTCTCTGATGAGATGCGGCGCATTGTTCATTGAGGAGGCAGCAGATCCACACAGATCTGGGTCAAATAGTGGCCGTTTAATCTGCTGTGTGCAGCAGACGGGTGGGGTTTACAGCTGCAGAGCATTTTTCCTGTTGTTATTGGTGCACGGTTATCATCAAATCATCAACTAGACCTGCATCAGTTTTAAGACATTAGGATAAATAACTAATGAGTCAAAGGCTGCTGGCCAGTCCAGTGAATGGGCTTTATTTGTAAGTCAACACCATCACAAGCTTTGGCCTCAGAAACAGCCTCAGTATTGAGTCAATACCTGTATGAGAACATCCTTTCCATCACTAAGGAGGTTACGTTCATTCTATCAGCTCCCGGAGGAAAGGGTTGTATCTGTAGAGGTCAAATATGACAAACTTAGCTACGATCTTACCAAATAATGCTTTACTAGTATAAGCAGATGTTATATTTACTGCTGTAGTAATATTTAACTGACCCTTGTTCAGGTGTGTCAGCTAGTAGTATTTTTTGTATTATGTATGTATGTTTTATGGGTCTATAGTAGTAGTGTCAAACTAGACATCATATGAAGATATGTTTTTAACTCATTTACAAACATGAAAGAGGAAGAATATTGAAATGCAAACTACATTTTGCAATGTCACTGATAAACATAATATTGCGTTAACCCATCTTGAAAAGATTTAACAACTGTTAAAAGTGAATATGTGGCAGACTTGTTGTACTGGACTGCATACAACTGTATGGGAGTAAATCAACAAGTTGAGCTTAAAGACAGCCAGGGTGTTTCCAATAAAGCTTTATGATTCATGGCCCTCAATTGCCCAAATCCTTTGGCGGCAAAAGCTCAAAATGAAGCCAAAAGAAAAAGGTACATCCAAGACTTTCAAATAATGACTCCACTTTACATTAGTGTCAGGCACAGCAACTTTTCTCACTGCCAACATTTTGACAAGTATTTAAATTTTCTGCTAATTTATACCTCTCTGTGTCAGGATACTTGCACCAAATTTATTTGACACCTATAGTTACTGGTCACATTTCAAAAAAAGAGTTTACTTAAAAAATATATGTTCAATTTATAAAACATGATGCTAGTGTTGCAGTTAAAGCTTTCTGATATATAAAGGATATACAATACAATAATCCATATTATTAGAATATACATATCACAAATTTTGATGGTACTTCTGATCTGCTATCATAAAAGTAAGATTTCAAATGCAGGACTTAGTATTTTTTACATTGCAGTATTGTTACCTTTACTCAAGTAAAGGATTTGAATATTAAATATGCCATTTATTCAGCACAAAACAGCAACAGCAAAACACAATACAAAATTTGTGATTCCCCTCACGTTCATTTCCCTTCATCGCCTCGGGACCGTGGAAACGATTTGGTTTCAAGTATTCCAGTAAAGTTAATCTGTTTCAAACGTTTTCGGCTTTTCTCCTCTCCTTCTTTTATTTTGTTGTAACTCTGGGGACATTCAGCTTTTACCAAAAAATGTCAGCGTAACTTATTGTTAATATCAATCATGATCACTCTCCGACCGACAACAACCACCACTCACAACAACAACACACACACACGTTCAGCATTAGCCAACATTACGCTATTTTTCCATGACATAGGTTGCATTTGATTTTCATAACCACGCATTCCAGGAAATCAGATCAATATGTGAACACACACATGACAGTGTTCGTCGGGAGTGTGGTGGTGGTGTCATAATGGAGTGGGTGGACTGAAGCTGTACAACTGACTGAGGAGACACAAGTGCTGTTTCGTGGCCCCGATATCCATGTCAACCGCAATTAGGCCAATAGACGGGTCTATATCCTAATTCTTTAAACAATGGGTCAGGATTCAGGACCTGAAATAGCTGGCAGGCCCTCCTGCTCCAACATCCCTACATGTCAAGAGCACTAGTTTTTTAATTAGTCTGGGTCCCAGGGTGGCAGACTACATTTATCACTTGGGTCCCAAGCCTAAAATTTTGAAGCACCCCTCCTCTGCTGGAAGCTGAAGTCAATGCAATGTCAAGTGCAATAGTCCTGCTCCAGACTGAAATGCATTTTCCAGCAAGTTCCAGTGTTATTTCCAATTTGGTGATGCATAAAACCAAATCTTTTATCTCTATTGTTGTTGTTATTTTGTGATGCTCAGTCCCTTGGTGGTTAATGAGCTACTTTACCTCCTACACGCGAATGCTCCCAACTGTAATACCTGTAGGGTGTAATCATGATTCAACGCTCTGATTTACATAGATGTTATTGATCTAGGAAGCAGAGACGATGCAGTCTAAGGTTTAGATTTCCCACTGAGCTATTTTACAATGATTGCCATCTAAAAGAGCTGCAGTGGTTGAAACATGTTGTGTAAAATGAAGCTGTGCAAACTTGAAAGTTTATTTTTTTGACCTCTGTGTAGCAAGAAGCCTCCAGGGATTGAAATTCTACACAGATTGACACAACATTCAAAGAAGGAAGGAGATTAAGGGAAAGAGAACAACAGAGGAGCAAAACTCGAAAGGCACCTAAACGCATTAAAATCAGGTCTATTAGATGTCTTTTATCATCCTGCACATGTCTTGTGAGTCGTGTGTGATACTTACAGTTAGGATCTTTGCAAAAAGTAAGTATGGGTGTAAACAGGAAATAACATAAACAGGAAGAGCAGAAAGTACAGAACAGGAAGTGTGACATAATGTTTTTCGTTATGTTTTTTACAGTATATTGCAGATTAAATATACAATCCAGATAGACCAGCAGGCTGTCTTTGGAGAAGTTAACACAGTCTTAACTTTGGTGAACAACTGCTTCTTAATCCCACAGTAAGAATCTGAATCATGCAATTTAAACAATTAAACACAATATTTGTATCTAAAAACACACAAGCATTTTCTGCCTTTGAAAAGGATTACAGTCGCAGTCAGATAATCAAAAGGTCTGACATCACTGATGGTTAAAGTTAAATCTTTGCTTATATGGGCTGTGTGATGTACCATGTATTGCGTCTGACACTGTGCAGGCATCCACGAAAAAAAAAAGCAGTGTCAAACTGAGGACATTGTCCACAGTGTTTAAAGAAAATGTGTGAGGAATCAGGAATCAGTTTCTCCCCAGTGTAAACAAACTCCTACATCTGTGAAACAAATGGGAAAGAAGTTGGATTCGTGACAAAATGACATGGGCAACGATATGAAGTACCTTGAAGAGGAATTTATTTTCTTGCATTTATGCAGCGGAAGAAGATTGCTTGTGGCAGTATAATGCTGAAAGGCAGGCCAAAACTTTGGAAAAAAAAATATCAAAAAAGTACAGACAGAACATTGGATCAACCAATCAGCTCAGCAGTAGGCATAGATGAGATGTGTGTGTGTGTGTGTGTGTGTGTATGTGTGTGTGTTGGCATCCCCTCTCTGTACAGTGCATAATTCAAGCTTCAGACTGGATTAAGTTTATCCACAAAGACGACTTGATTAGGGTGGTTTGGGTTAAAATAAGTACTTGGTTATGGTTATGGAGCAATCATGGCAAATATTCTTCCTCTGCACCAGACGGACAAAAGTCTCTGTCCCACGGAGGGCTGTGGAGGCTTAAACATCTGATCTTCTGGGGAGCTGGTGTCATTTTTTCCCTTCTGATGTCTCTCTGAGCAAAGCTTGGCCAAACACACCATTCAACAAAAACATCAAAACATGCACAGAGGGAAAAAAAATCTGCAAAACCACTCTGGGAAACAGTAAACTGGCAGAGGAATCGGTCCCTGGTAAAGCATCAAATCCTTCTCATAGTTAACTGTTCATCAGCCTGAGTCATCTTTTGAAGGAGTTCACTGAAAGTTGACTCTGCACTCTGCGATTTACACCCCAATATATACATCTCATTACCTACTACACCCCGTAACAGGCTTATAATGATCCATAACGACCTTCACTCCTGCCCGTGCCACTCTCCTCGCTGTAACCTTGGTACCCGCAGACACTTCACAGGGCAGGTTAATCCTTTCTCGTTGGCGCTCCCCCGAGGGCTGCCGGCTGAAAAGGCCTACCTGTTGTCTGTGTGCTGCCCAATTATAGTTTTCTCCTGAGTAAGCATACATTAGGTGACTCATCAAGAACGGCGGTCTGCCAGAGCTGGCTGGAACGCAGTGTATTATTTCAGCATCAGTGTATATTTCAGGCAGAGTGAGCAGGGAGCGAGGCCATAAACTTAATGGCTTAGTTCACTCAATAAAGCGACGACTTGTATGACTTGGATGCCGCCCAAACTATAACATACTCAGGAGTGCCATCGATGTTTTTTTCCGGGGGTATTTGAGAAGAGGTGAAAGTGTTTTGTTTTTTTTTTTATTAATGTGTGCTTAGTGCTACATTTCAGGGGCCGCACATCTTCAAGAAACTGGTTAAGAGCTGGTGTTAAAGTTAGGGGCTATGTTAAGAAATGAGCATCCATATTTATTGCACGCATACGTGAGCACCTTCATAAGTGCACAGAGGTTGTGTGCCTCGATAGCATTGCATTGCTTTGTTAACTGAGTTTGCTCTCCACGCTGGGAAAACCATATTTATAACCACTTACACTGTGTGGAAATAGAATTACAATGTTTGGAGCTCCATAGAAAACAGGATGGAGCTGAAACATCTGTGAGATGTTTAAAGGGTAGAGAGGACAAATGTTTAAAAAGAAAACACCAAATAACACCAACAGAAGCACTCGCACTCAGCATGAGGTGCTTTTTTTGTCAAATATAAATGCATTCCCGCGTTTTGAAATCCAGAATTTGTCGTTAACCTTGAGGAACCTGACAAAGCTGAGATTGTTCCATTGTGTGAACAAGAAGTTAAAATCTTTGCTGAGAGGCTCACATCTACAACAAGAAGGTCATAAATGCAAACAAAAAATCCCAAGGACTTTCTTTTACCTGCAGCTCACCACTGAAACCACTTCACCACAGCAGCCTGAGGTTTGGTATCCAGATGTTCGGTGTACACTGGAGCTTTACAAGTGGAGAATGAATGCAGTGTATTTCTAAAGCTGGCCTTTTCTTTCTTTCTTTTTTTTTTATCAGCTCTCATCTCTGTTCTCAAACTGCACTGAACCCGCACATTAAATAAACTCCTGTCTGGATCCGCACAGACATTAGTTCATCTCTGCATGTTTGACAGTTGTTCCAACCTGCTCAGTCCGTCTTCAGCCGTGCCACCGGTTTTCCTTCTAAAGACATCGCTAAACAACTTTCAGGTGTCTCATGAGGGATTTCATAAAAAAATGCACTGTTTATCTTTTTTTAAACCAAAAGTGTTAACGTAATCCATTTTATATACAGGAGATTACTTTGGCTATGTGTGTGGAATTTAACCATTTCCTTACCTCTTATACAGCCTTTTTAAAAAGTCATGATGAAAACAATGAAAAGCTAATTTTAACTTTTTAA
Source organism: Amniataba percoides (assembly GCA_037176925.1). Lineage (NCBI taxonomy): Eukaryota > Metazoa > Chordata > Actinopteri > Centrarchiformes > Terapontidae > Amniataba > Amniataba percoides. The sequence goes on along the minus strand of JBAJHX010000067.1, from coordinate 17,318,622 downwards.
ACAAAGATAATGTTCTCAATCAAGCGCAATTGGAAACATCTTTTTGTGTAGATTATTCATTTCCATTCTGTTAGTTTATAGTATAAATAATCTTGATCATTTCTTTCGTGAAGCCAACAGGTAACAGCAAAAATGTTTCAGCTGATTCATCTTTAAATTTCAGGTGTGAAATTTGTACATTTATTCTATATTATGCATTTTTTAAAAGCCAGTTTAAAGTCATTTACAGTTAAATCAGTTTTTAATTCTGCTGTGGAAACAAGACAGACAACAGGGCAGTGAGCTGGTCTGTCTGTCTGTCTGACTTCATGTTGGCTTTCCTTTCTCTGGAATCCCTCTGCATATCAATGACTTCATGTCAAAACAAGCCCCAAATCCCACACTCTGCTGTGTGTGTGTGTGTGTGTGTGTGTGTGTGTGTGTGTGTGTGTGTGAGCTAGCCTCTCGCCTGGGTTTGTGCACATATCTGTACAGAGAGAACCAAAGCAGACTGTGTGTGTGTGTGTGTGCACATCTGTGAACCTGAATGGCTGCCCGTAAGCCTCTTTACATAGACGGGAGGTTAAAAGTCCAGTGTTTTCCTCTGATCATATTCCTGTCAGGCTGGTCAAGTGCGGAGAGAGAGAGACATGTCGCTCAGGAGAGTGAGAAGAAGGCAGAAAAATGAAAGTAAGCATGTGCAGCTCCCCTCTCTGTGAATTTTATATCTTTGGGCAAAGCAAGACAGATCCAGCTGGAGTGGGGAACTAGCCCACCGACAGTCTCAGAGGCAGCGAGGGGCAATTTTTAATGGGCCACAACTTCCAAATAAGCCTATTTCACAGCAGACACCTGAACATGTCACAGCAGGAAAAGCACAGGTGTAATTAATAACATTAATGATGGCTGCATTCCATTTAGTGCACGCTTGTCTGGCTTACTGGGACGCTTAAATGGGACGGAGCCTTCAGTAAAAATATGAACTCCTGCGATGATTAGGCCAAATGCCTGCTGCAGAAAAAGTCTGCGGTGCGATGTGATGTGTTGTCTTCAAAACAGCTACTACCTCAACAAGTTATCTGAACACACTGCATGAAAAAACAATTTATTGTGTTGTATTGTTTTTTTAAACTTGACAAGATACAATAATAGTATTTTATTGTTATATTTTATTGTTATTGTGTAGCAGAGATAATGTACAATAAGTATATGGCACCGTATTTAGCTTGTAGTTCATTTTCATTTCCCCTTCAAGGTGGAGGTCACCAGTACATGCCCAATAAAAGGTTATGATTGATGACTCTTGACGTCATATGAGTAAGTCCAGATTTAATTATAAACACAAACAGCTTTTTTATCTGTTTATATAAGGCAAGTTAGGTTAAAGGTCAAGGTCAATTATTGCATAGCTTGTCATAAGATCAGGCTTATTACCCAACACAGATAAAACCCAAATGTCAAGTTAAAGATCATGTCGTAAATAAATGACCACTTTGCCTTGTTGGATGTGTGGTGAGAATTTTGTTACACATATTCCTGTAACAGTGTCTGTGCATGTTTGTATATAGGTTTTAGGGTAGCAGAATGTCTCTTGAACAATACAAAAGAGAGGATATAAAACCTGAAACTGAAAATCAGCAGCAAATGACTGTGGAGGTCATGGTACTGTCAAAAGTAGGCGCTATGTTGTGTTGTAAATGATAAAAAAAAAATCAAACTGAAAGCAACTTTTAAAAATAAAACAAAAAAGTTATTTGACAGTGACAGTGCAGAGAGACAGGAAATATGGGGAAAGAGAGAGAAGGCGAATGACATGCAAAAAATAGTTCTGCAAGCTGAGAATTGAAACTTGGAGCTTCAAGGTCCCTCCTGCTCTCTGTAAGGTGCACTTTTTGCATCTCATTTTATGGAGAGCTTATTTAGTCAGCGAGAGCTTCAGTGTTCGCCCACTTTTACAACAATGCTATTTATATTTTAAGGTGAACTCTTATTCTTAAGGCAGGTTTCATATAAAATCAGATGAAAGGTGACTCCGGATGATCCAAACACTTTTTTACAGAAGTTAGACACTCCTTGTTTCACATGTTGTTGTCTTCTCTCCCTCCTGCGGTGTCTCCTCTCCACCGCTGCGTGGCGCTGTCGGAAAAAACGCTCAGCTGGAAAACACACTTCCGGTACCCTCTTCGCAAACCGGAAGTCAGCCCCATTTTTATTTTTAATTCGTTGTTGTGGGCTCGCCGTTTACAACCATGGACGTGGATGAATTTATCCAACAAAACCGAGCTCTGGCGGAGCAGGTGGAGACGTACCGGGGTTACTGGGAGAGCGAGAAGCACTGGGAGGCGAGGAGGGAGTTTATTCTGCGGAACATCAGCGACTTCGAGCTGCAGCAGCTGGACCACCTGCTGTCCCTGTCCATGGTGTGGGCCAACAACGTGTTCATGGGCTGTCGGTATGTCAACAACGCGAATTCACCATCGATATATATTTTTTAAAATACATGAAAACCCACAGGATGCGTGTTTATGCTGTTTTATTGAGAAAAGTCTGCATTACGGCTCATAAACCCCCCTCAGACTGGACATACTCCTCAGTCTCTGTATTTATATTAAATATAAAGAGTGAATCCTTAGATTTAGTTCACTTTACCTTAAATGAGTTGTGTGATATTCGCCCCACATTGGTCACAAAACTCTTATTTGTGTTGTTGGTTTCTTCTTCTGTTTCTGGACTCGCAGTGGGCTGCTCACTGCTGCCCCCTGTGTCCGCACACCGACAGCTCACAGCTCAGTCTGCAGCTGCACTGTTGTGTTTGTCTGTCTGATTAAACAGATGATGAGGCTGATGATGAGATAATGAGGACACCAAAAAGAGCAGCATACCAGGCTATGTAAAATGCATGTGAGACTGATCATACACTTACTGTAACTTGTGTTTATGTGTACAACACCGAAAGTCTTTCTTGTAAATCTAATTTAACTTTCCTTTTTTAGAATTAGACTGTTTTATCAGCATGTGAGTGTGCACATTCAAGTGATTTATCATTGCTTAGGCAGGAATAGACTGCTAATAACAATGCTGGACAAATAAAGGTTAAGAAAAGATAGGACTATTATATGCGCAAGTATGTAGGGAAAAAATAGATGTGTGTATATATAAAAAGCAGAACATAAAGCAAAAGGCCACATGCAAGTGTTTCTGTAAATTGTAAACAATGTAAGTCCTGCACAGAAAAACATACATGTGGTGGATGATTATGTACAGTGTATCGATACAGTATGTGCATCATGTAGAATTTACAGTGCATGTATTTTGATGTCACTACCAAATGGTTTTACTTTTAATCCATACACTGATTCAGGGCTGCAACTAATAGATGTTTTTATTATCTGTTCATTTCAATTATTGTGCTAATTTAATGCCTGAATGTAGTGAGAAATGCTCACCAGATGGCTTTTTCTTTGCATGCCAGTCAGTTATTCAGCTACTCGTTTCAGTGCCACAGTAAAGTATCAACCACCGAGATTTTTGGAAACAATAGGAACTACAAAATGAAGATTGGTGATGATACATTGTTGGACATCATACTGACAGATCATCTTTCTCCACTGATGGCAGGTACAGCGCAGAACTGCTGGAGAAAGTGAAGGAGATGGCTGAAGGCATCGTGGTGGTGGACGCACCGGTTTTCAAGACAAGAGATGAGATTGTTAAGAAGCAGCAGGTATGTCTGCAGGCGGACAAACACACACACACGCAATGTTGACTGACAAGATGTCTCATGTATTCCTCTCTCTTCCATCGCAGGGTCGGTGACCGGCTCAGTCGTTTCTTCCCTTCTGGTTGTGTCGGATCAGGACTGTTACGTCCATACAGGCTGTGTTTGTAGCAGAGACCACGTCAGACCACATTTCACGTGGTTTTGTAATCCTGCCATGTTTGTCACATGATTTAATGAGAGTGTAAATGTCTTCTTTTTTTTTTATCAAAAACAAAGACTGCTCGGACTTTTTGCATCTCATTTCATGGGCACGGCAGAGCTGTTTTAGTCTGTGGAAGCTTCAGTGCTCATCCACTTTTAACTTTTCAATCAACTTTTCATACCTTTTAAAGTGAACTTGTTTTTAGTGATGTTTTTTTATGAATTCAGATGGAAAATTATCCTGGATGATCTTGTTTGAAGCACAATAAAGAACATGTATTTTCTTCTTCTTTTTTGCCCCCTTTCTCCAAGCTGATCAAACTCATCACAGTAATTCTGTGTATAAACAAACTATTTAGGTTGTAACTTTCCTCTTCTTGAAGCCACATACGTTTAATGCAAATGTTAATTAGGAATTAAGAAAGACAATGTCTGGGGTGGAACTAGTACAGCTGCACTACCTCAAAGATTTGTATCACAACACAATTTACAGCTGTCTAGTTCTGATCATGAAAAGATTTTGGAAGGACTGTACGGTCAGTAATGCAATGATGACCCACCCTACAGAGGGCCAAAAAACAGTAGTTTCACCCACTATGGCAGAGTGAATGTAACTTACAATGTAATACGTGACGCTACAGAAAATGGGGAGGACAAGTCAGGTCTAATAATTTTAAATATGTCAAGGACAAACGAAAAGCAAAAAAAACTGTCTCAAAGTCTGAAAAATGTGTTTTATTATGTTTATACAGCATATTGTTATAAGTATACATTATATCGTTTAATTCACAAAATTTTTATAACATATCCCTTCTGCTTTTTAGGTGAAATAAGTCACTAGCCACAATATGACCTTTACTGTCTCAGAAAAGAGGAACTCTTTGTTTTTATGATGACCGTCTTCTATGGATTATTCGGCTGGAGTTGGGCAGGGTTAAGTCATGAATTTATACTCAAGTGGTCTTTTAATTGGGTGTCACATACAAATAAAATGGGAGATAAATGCAGGCGTGGAGACAACTTAAGCCTTTGGGGGAACCAGTTGATGTCACACTGCTGAAACACTGCACGCGAGTGTGGTCTGCACTTTGCTCTGTCGACCGTCGCATTAAACTGCTCTCATTGAAGCCACAAAAAAAAAAGCACACGCTGGACTGCACTGCTTTCATCCTCTGCTCCTTTCGTTAATTTATATGTTCTTCTGTGTCATTTTAAGAGAGTGATCAAAAAGCACTGACACTTCATTCACGCTGACATGCGTCACAGGCAACAAAGCTTTCTAAAGTGTTTTACTTTCTGCAGCGGAGAGAAATTAGAAAAGCATGTGGGCGCGAGGCTGAGATGAGCTCCCAGGAGAGGGAGCTGAGAACAATTCAGCTCAAAGGTTTAAACTAAACTCTACTCCATCTTTTGAGTTACATCTTGAACTGTGACATTTTTTTTTTCAAGCTGATTCTAACTGTCTTAAGCCTCCAAAGGTTTCTGCCTACTTGCTACCTCTGTCCTTCAAGCCCCATTAGGCATGAATGAAAATGATATAGCACCACTATTAAAAAAAAACAAACTTGAAGCAGTTGAGTGCATTTTGATAGCCTTTAACAAACCCTGGTAGGAGACAGTTTACAGCACATACCACATAACAACACTCCTGGTTTGTTCCACTGTTAGTTTCCGCACCCCCCCGGTCTGTCTCTTCACTGTCAAACTGACCAATAAAAGGCAAAAATGTCTTAAATAAAAAAATGAATGAGGATAACAGTCAGCTGACTTCAGGGAAATTAAATGTCGACTCAAAGGAGTAAAGCATTTCCTCGGTTTCAACCGGGATCCCCACATTCACTTTGGGATCCTCAGCCCAAGTGTGCCGCGTGCCATCCTTGTGTTAACATTTACTTTCTCTTAACACTCCCTCTTAAATATCTTCTACCTTAGAGCTTCATCTACCAGAAGTGATTGAAGTAAAAGCTCAGAGCTGCCTAGCCGGGGAGTCGTGAATCATCAGTGCAAAGGGAGACTTGGCGCTGTTGCAGCCTGTGACGTCTGTGAGCCAAAACCTACAGTGTCTCTTAAAATAACGAGAGATATGCTGGAACGGCTCAGCGATGGTTCTCCGGCAGCTGAATCTCACTTGGAAGGATGACGACGATACATCTGAGAGGCGTTTACTGTGTCGCTATACTTCCGTGTCTTTCAGAAATGTGCTGATTTTGGTCATTGACCTGCCCTTCTTCCAAACAGCCAAGTTGTGTGCACACCAGTGGACAAATACAAAAAAAGAGGAAAATTTCCAAAGGAAAAAAAAAGTAAAACTCAAACACTAACAGCATCAATCCAACCAAACAACAATGATATATTACAAATTCCGTTAGCAATAACTTATTTCACATCATGCAATAAAAAATGTAAAATTAAGGACAAGAAACACAAATATAAGATTGATTTCCCCTCCCTCCTTTTCCTCAGATGTATTGGCAAGCAAGTTAATGTCCATTCTGGTTTGGTTGTTCTCTGGATCTTTTTTTTCTTTACATATATTCTTCTTTTTCTTTTTTCAGGGTGGCACTTGAGTTCTTCTGATATAGTTGATGTTTTTTTTTCTTTTCTTGATGAGGTAAAAATGAAAGACTGGAGTACTGGGATGATGAAGAGGGGGTGATGGAGAGGAAGGCAGCAGAGAGCGAGACGAGCTCAGACGTCCACCCAGCTCTGCTCCACGATGGCCGTCACCCTCTTCTCGTACTCCCTCTTGTTTTCCTGATAGAGCTGTGCGGCCTGACTGTTGGCCGGGCTGTTGGGGTTTGGCTCGTCCAGCAACGACTGCGGGGAAAACGTGAGAAAAGTGATGAAAAAATGTCTTACCAGCATTAAATAACCAGGACAGATGGATGTGAGGTCAACAGCTAAATTTGATGCTTATAATATTATTCCATACACATTTATTATGTTCTGATGTTTTCCCCTCCTTTGGGACAAAAAAGGAAGCTGTATTGCAGCATACACTTGTTTTCAATTGACACATAAAAAGGGAATAATAAACCAGAACATCATTTGATAATTTAACACCCTTTGAAATTAGACAAGACTCGTGACGTGCAGTCAAAACACATCAGAAGTTTATCCACCCAGAATTCTTACTTACTTGTTCAATAATTCACATTTTGGGCTGCAGATGAATTTATATATTTTATTAGGATTCATCTGTTGCCGCGAATGGCTGGAAAACATTTTGAATACAACAGACGACAGGTTGTTTGCATATGTTGTCACGTTGCTGTGTTGCTGTGGCAACAATTGCATATGGGAGTCAGGGGGTGATTTTTTTTCTACAAAGGAAGCACTGTCACAGGATCTCAAAATGGTTTGATTCATTTACCGGGGCTCAAATCAAATCAAAACGAGAAAAACCACAACTAGACTTTATCGAGGAGATCATAAAAGCTGTCATTCACAAGGAGGGAAAATGCAATAAATTGACAGAAAGACAATGTGAAAAAAAGGCTTGTGAACCTTTATTTGCAGTCAAGTAAAGCGGAGGAGGATAACGAGCATGGGCAGTGACCATTTAGTGAAAAAGGTCGAGTAATTTAATGTATTCTAAATTAGCAGAATATGCCATTTCCTCCAACTCGTCCATTCTGTTTTTCATTTCCCATCTGGATTTTCATCAGAATCACGTGACTGCAAACAACCTACATCCCATATATTTCAAATAGCCTAATGCATTTATAGGTGTATTGAATAGAATAAAGAGCAAATTAAAGTATTACAAAACTCTTTGAAAAAAAAAGCAAAAAAATAAAAACACACTGGTGCCAAATGCTCATGTGAACACTTTAAGTGTTCTTTGTTGTAAAAGGCAAACCAACTCACCTGGATGGAGGTGAGTATGGACGACACATCGTATGTGGGGCTCCAGCGGTTCTGAAGGATGTCTAAACATATACTTCCATCTGCGTAAACTGGGTAAACAGAAAAACAGCACATTAAAGCCTCAGACCACAGAGATCAACATCTCAACACCAGTTATTATGTCTCAGTAGCCGTGTCATCAAGATAAACGCCTCTGCACTTTGTACAGACTGAATGTACGGTGCTACTTATCTGGAACAGACAGTGAAGATGGAGACGGTCACAGTTTCTTGAGCTAACTACACTGAAAGATACGCAGATTTGTGGTGTTCTCATGTTGCAGTTGAGTACAGCACTGTTGGAAAATTACTACAAGTCCCCAATGAACAGAAGGAACTTATGATCAGTAAATTAAATGATAGAACGTGCAAGAACGAAAAAACAAAAAGGGATACTTTCTGGTTACAAACCCATCCTGTTGGCAGTAGAAACACTCAGACAAAAATATACAATTCATGGACAGGGAAAGGAGATGAATGGGAGGAAACTGCTTGAATGAGGAGGAAAAGAAAACTTGGAGCTTTGAGATTATGGAAGCACAAAGAGCGACATCTAAAGTCAAAATGCTTTGTACTTCATACATACACAATACATGCAAGGTGACGTGAATAAAGTGAGGGCGTTTCTATTTTGACAGGGTTTGAGTGTGTGTGTGTGTGTGTGTGTGTGTGTGTGTGTGAGTGTGTGCACAGTGGGACAGCTGTGCGGCTTACCATTTGGGTGAAACATTCTGGAGACGAACCGAACTGTGGGAGGCTTGTTTGGGTACTCCTCCGAAAACTCTATCAGAAGCTTAAACGTTCCTGCGGAGAGACAGACGGGGGAGGGAGGGCGAGAGATGAGAGGAGAGTGTGTGAGCACGTTTGTGTGCAAGGGGCGCACAAGAGTCATTTTGTGAGGAGAATACAGATGTGAAGGATCGAGGGGGGTCGGAGAAAGCGAGAGATACAATTACGCTGCTAAAAATACGATGGGCTCGGCTAGAGAGGAGCTAATCCTTCACTGAGGCAGAGATGTTGACTCTGCAGGCTAAAAGCAGAATAAAAAAAAGAGGGAGATGACTAACAAGAGAAAACAATAATCCCTGAGTCAGCACTTTTCCTGCCTAAGTCATAATTACGGGCAAAAAACAAAACAAAACATGCACATGTGTATCCTGTACTGTCCTGCCTGTACTGTATAGCAGAACTGAGGTTTAGTTACCAACTGAACACCTCTAATGAACGTTTAAAACTGGGTAAGTGCAATGTGCATCACAGTTGCTTCTGTGAGTTTCACAATCTGTACAGCAAAGAACACAATCTGTTCTTAGACCTTCAATTCAGGTAATAAAAAAAATCCCTTAACAACCCTTTAACAAGGGTAAAAATGGAGGAAACTTCAGGAAAGGCAACCATCCGCTCCTGGGACAGACACTCATGCAACGGTTGCACAAACACTGTCAGTTTCGCAGGTTCCTCACTGGTTCTGGTTGTGATCCACCTGTCTGAGGGTCTCTGGCCTGGTGGGAACATGATCTGTGTCTG
>JBAJHX010000067.1:17292906-17309186 GCA_037176925.1 Amniataba percoides | reverse complement strand
GTGAAAGACAAGACTCATGGCTTCAATTTGAGGGTGTACAAATTCACATTACATGAAAACTGCAGAAGTTGCGGATCATTTAATACTATCATTCATCACCTTCTGTGATAACACGTTATCGTGTTACTGTTCTATAAATGTCTGTTGTCCAACTTAATAATTTAGAGCATAACATTCATTAAAAAAAAAACAGAACTTTTGTGACAAGACTTTTGTGTAATGCTGCTCTCAGTTCGACATCTGTCTGCTAAAGGTGCTGCGTTGGTCAAAGCGTTGGAAGATACGGTAATAACTTAATTAATAATTGTCAAATAAAGTACAATGAGGAAGCCTTTAAATTCACAGATCTGTTAACATATAGATTAATTTTTTCATTCACACGTGAGGTGTCAATATAAGGCAGTGCCTAATTTTTGTGCTGCCACTGTATTTTAATCACATTGGAAGTTAGTTTATTGCTTTGAATGTTATTTTATGTGTTTCAACATGCATTTGCCATTGCACAATAAGTATAAGGGAATAGCCTTACTAACAGCTGTAAGGATGATTTTAACCATCTTACAGCCATGTATCATTGTCCCCCAATAATCAAGGGTCTGTATAACGTCGCTATAAACTGTAATGCAAGTTTTAAATTTAGTTTGAGTCAACCTGTTATTACATACTGGGAAAAAAAACACCTCCCAAATATTTAAAATTCTTCTAGGCCTTAAATTTAGAAAATTTAAAGCCCTTTTCAGACTTTTTAAAACAGCCGCAGATATACAGTTTGCAATCATTCATCTCTAGGGTACTTTTATGAAAATATTTATTTATAGGTGTGGAAATGTTTCTTAGCGTGTGATTTTGTAATTGATTGCTCTGGCGTGTGACCCTTTACAGCACTCTTCATGCTTTTACAACACACTGTCCAGACGGTTGTAATAGATGGATTGAATGATGCGGCTCTGTGATAACAACGGCGCAGGAGAGAGTTAAATCAAATCCAGAGCAGATGATGAATGTGCTCCCACCGAGCCTGCACTTTATGGACAAGATAAATCAAAACGGAGAACTTACCATCTTCAAACGGTGTTCCCACGGGCCTGCAGGAGGCAGAGAGAGAGCAATAAAAATTATTTCCTAATTCAAAACATCTTCACCGCTACCAATAAGGCCTTGGCTTTGTGGAGAAAAACACATAAGAGTTACCATTGTTCTTTCAAGGAGTCTTTATTTACTCAGCTCTTCACATTCACACAGTCTGTGGAAAGGGGCCAATTAACACAGCTGCCTACATGTTTTACATTTTTGGCAGCTTCCCCTTTGACTTTGAATTAGGTGAGGAACTATTAACAAGTCTATTTCTATTTTAAACCCGAGTGTGTTGCTCTGGTTTGTTTTTGTGGCACCTTGTTGCCTCTCATTGAGTTTTCAATTACTTTCTGGTATTGGCTTGCAAATTGCCTGTGCACTTGATGCTTTCATTTTTTTTTGTTTTGACGTTTAATTTAACCAGAATGCTTTTCTGAAACTAAAAAAAACACAAAAATAAAAAGCTTGTTCCTTCTTGCTTTCTCATGAGTCATTCTCCTTTCAACTGCACTTCAAATTGCATATCAAGAAATGTCACAAATCTGAAATAAGTCTCATTTTTGGTTCGGTCTTTATTCTTCCTTCCCTGCCTTGACCCACAAACTTGAGCACCAGCAGCTCCGTTCTACCATCAAATGCCTGCTGAGTCCCCGCGTGCTGATTCTCCCGACTGCTCTGTGCCACAATCAGGGCTGCAATCACAAATATTCAAATACTGCAAAGGGGTGGGTGGGTTTAGGAGGGAGGAGAGGAAGAGGGGTGATGGCTCTGTGCATCACAATCGCAGTGGCACAGTAAAGATGGCGGGGCGGAGTTGGATTTAGAGCATGACTCACCCAAAAATAACAGCGTTCCAAAGCATGATGTTGTTCTCTGATGGTGCTCCGCTCACTCCGGTGGGAGGATCTTCTTGAAGTCTGGGTGAGACAGAAAGGAGAGAGACAAAGACAAGGAGTAAGCCACAGAGGCAGGCAACGGGGATGTGGAAGGACAGAGTGCAAGAGAGAGGCAGAAAAAGACAGCGGGAAGGAAAAATGAAAAAAGAAAAACAGGGGGTGAAAAAGGAGGCAAAATAGAGATAATAGGACATTTAAAGATGAAAGACAGAATTAAATGGGGGTGGGAAAGAAAAACAGAAGCAGGAGGAGGAGAAACAAGGGTAGGGGAAGAGTGTGAGGATTTTAATTAACACCTTGACTGCAGAATAATTATCAGTCAAAACACGAACTGCTGTATCAACATGACTTCAGTCGATGGCCGGGCTCACGGGATCAATCATGTCGCCTAACATAAACTATACCATTAATGCTCATCCAATGTCCTGCTGTCTCACAACAGAGTCCCCAGAGAGCATCAAAGGCTCGGTGGCAGGTCGACCTTCACCTGAAATGACTTCCGCCTTACGCTGTCGTGATCAGGCTGTCTGGATGAACAGACAAAATATACAAAGCCCGAGCGAGAGGGGCACCCTGTAGTTTTTTTTTATCAGTACACGCTTGTTTTGTTCCCCCTTCTGCCGCTGACCTGCGTGAAACGCTGATGACCGAGCTGAAGCCCGGTTCATGAAAGCTCTGGACACCCAGGGAAAAACAATCCGGCGCAGAGGAGGTGATGCGTTTTACATTCGCAGCAGCAGAGATGTGTTTGGAATAAACAGAAGAACTGTGTAGTTAGCAGCAGCAGTAGAAGAAGAAGAAGAAGTGTCACCAAAAAAATAATCAAGAAATTGTGATGAAATCATCTGTTGATTGACACGTCAACTGGCACAAAATTAGTCAATAGTTATCATTTAAAAACACACACCCAGGTCCAGGATTTGATGCTTAAAGTAGGTCTGCGATTAATAATTCTTTTATTATTGACATTTGAACTAAGCAGATAAGTATTTTATACGATTAAAAGTTAGAAAGCAGAGAAATATGTCAGGGCCTGGGGTGAAGTCTTCAAATGACTTGCTTTGTGTATCAAACAGTAGAAAAGTGTGCAGTATATAAAATACAGAAAAGCAGCAAATCCTGACATCTGACCAGCAAATATTTTCTGCATGATAAAATCTGTCCAAATGGATGATCAATTATGGCAATATCTGATACTCTTTTCTTTGACAACTTAAAAGTGAAATATTTATAACAGTTTCAAAATACTAACAATACTAACTTTGTTTTTTTTTTTCTAAAAATAGACAACTTAGGAACAAGACGCGAGTATTATTCTTGGAAATTACAAAGCCCATATGATTCATTGGAGAAGCTATTAATCAAAATAATCATTAGCACCAGCTGCACAAAGAAAACTGCCTGAAGCTGTTTGACAGAAAAGCAATCTGTGAGGTGCAGCGCAAAAAATGCCACAGCAACATCTGCCTAGCAACAAAGACGTCAACAAATCAAAAACACACCTACGTTGCAACAAGTCACCATTTTAAATAAAGTTTTTCTATCAGCAGCCTCTGGTTCGTTGAATCGCTGATCAGTGTAGGTTATAAAAATATGCTCCTGACAAATAAATGAAATAAGCTCGACTCCTCAGAATAGACTGCGATTTACTTTGTTGGGTCCCTCGGTGAAGCTCAGGGTACGTCACCATGTCACATTTAGATCTTCGCCTGGGTTCAAATCACCAGAAAGCATGCAGACCAAGTCCGGCATCACCACAGATTACTTAGGCCTACGATCCAGTGCCGCATTGTAGAAGCCGGTCTCATAAGAGCTTGCAGCTATAAAACAAGGTAGGCTGATTTGAGTGTCTGTACGTGAGTGCAGTTCTGAGTCCCTCGCTGCAAACCGACCCACTGCAATTAACCTCGTTTACTGTAATCTGCCCAAGCTCTCTGCTGGTGAAGGGATGCTCCACTCAACTTCCCTTCTAAAGAGAATGATGGATATTTTACTTTACTTGGAATCTGGGGATTATTGACCGATCTACTGGCAGCAGATTAGAGATAGTAGTGGGCAGTCTTGAGCCAAAAGTATGCATAAATATAAATACACGTAGACCCCCACTGACAGAATCATCCCCTAACACAGACACAACACATATTCAATGCGTATTGTGAGTTGCATGAACTGTACATATGAATAGATTTTTTATTTGCATTTTTTTTATTTTTTGTCATCTAATATTATGCTCCTGTATACTAAGGTCAATCCCTTCCATGAAAAATAAAGTTAATTGGCTGTTTATTCTGATTCAGGTTTTTTGCTCAGTTTTTGTGAGTGTAACGTGGGTTTGGAGGAAAATCTATGGCACAGTAAAAGTTTTTAAAAGCTAAAAAAAAGCTGGTTGATTAACTGATTAGATCAGCAATGAATTAATCAATAACTAGTTTTACTTTTGATGAATTGTTAAAGTAATTCATCATAAAATATCTACCAGAAATTCTCTCACCAACTTCTCCAATATGAAAATTTGCGCTTTTTTCCTCCATTTTATACCCTTGTAAATCAAACATATCTGTTGTTCAGATAAAACAAGACCTCGGATGACATCATCCTGGACTCTATGAAACTGGGACTGAATTGTTTCACCAATTTCTGATATGTTACAGACCAAACAAGTAATGACGTGAATTAGAAAAACATAAACAGATTAGGTCATAGATTACGGTATTCCCCAAACAAAGAAACCCCCCGTGTCATGCAGTAAATTCAGTAACTGATACAGACTGTTTGTTTGCTAAAAAATGATCTTGTTTCACCAGATCAAACATCCGGGGTAACAGAGTGACAAACAAACTAAACACAAACAAACTGAGCTAAACTTGCTTTAAGATCTGAAAAATGCTTCACTTGTTTCTCATAAATGTAAGACTACAGACTATTGTAGGCTGAACGCACACTAAAACTCTGAGATAAGCAGAAGGTATCGACAGTGATTGTTTTTGGTTTCACAATGTCGATAAACTCTAAAAATAAATCTTGAGAAGAAATGAAAGTGATACCGATATCATCTGAAGACATTGAGATGTTCATTTAACAGAGCTGAAAGAAAATGCATATTTGAGCAGCGTTTTTAACACAAAAGTGTCATTTCACACCCAAGGTATTAAGCCCAAACATCATGCCAAAGTGCTGCTGTTCAAACAAACACAAAGCTCAGTTTCCCGACGCATACTGGCGCAAAATGATTTGACTTACAGATCAAACATGGGAGGTTAGGCAATATCACGCTAGGCTGAGTTCAATCAGCCAAACTTTGGCGTGGACACACAGGCTGATCCAGGAATGTGCTATTGTGTTTTCCCTGCCTCAGTGGTGTGTTACAGTTTACCACCTGGGGACCAGCACGGCAGAGTAGAGTTACGGTGACACATTATCTGCCCTGCTTTGGCGGCTGTTCTTGATAGAATAGCTTAGGATCTTTTTTTCCACTGACAGGTGTGTGTGAGAATGGCGCACACACACACACACACACACACACACACACACACACACACACACACACACACACACACACACACGGTTACTTTGGGATGCCATATGGAGCAAGGCAACAGATTGGGGATAGCGGGTATTACAAGCAACCCTTTGCCAGGTGTGATTCTCCCAGGAAACATCTTGTCCTCACAGCACGACTTCAATAATATCATCATTTTAAAAAGGCTTTAAAGCGATATTGGGACTGTTTAAACACACTACTACTTAATATTTAAAAAGCACTAAAAAATGAGGTGATAAGCAGACGAAGCTGATCTTCGCAGACAGCACAAGTTTGTAGACATAAAGGTACTGTTGTCCTGTGTACATGTTTATTTCTACCTTGTTGGGCTGTTGTCTTCATTTTTAACTGTATGTATCTCAATTTCTGTGTATGTACAGCAAAAGCGTGGTAAGAACTGGAGTCAAATTCCTGTTTGTTTACACACACCAGGTCATTTAAGCTGATTCTCACTCTGATCATTTAAAACGTATATTCGGACTGTTAAAACATACAAATACTGAGGATTTAAAAAGCAGTATGAAGAGGTGATAGGCAGACATGTAGCCACCCTGAGTATAAAGATCGTTTTCCTCTTGTCTTGACAGTATAATCACTTAAAAAATACATTGTTCAGACATACTAATACTTAATATTTAAAAGCACTATAAGGAGGTGGAAAGCAGCAACTCTGAGATGGACACACACATGGAGTTGTGCAACACCTGTAAGCCACGTTGGTTTTGAGGTGGGGGGGGGGACTGAAACCATGATGTTGGCTGACCGGTTTTTACTTTAGCTGCCCCTCACCCCAATTTTTTTTTTTAACAAAACCCTCAGTAGACTGCGCCGAGCAATCAGGATAAATCCTGCCACACTGTGCTGCTAACCAAGGGCCAGCCAAGACAACACAAAGGGTTTATTCAATTGCTCTGACACGTTTAACCCGAGTTAACCTCAGTTTGCTTACAACAACAAACACACACACAAGCAAAATGTAAAGACAAATGCTATTCCCAAGGTAGAAAAACACTGCATAAAATCCAAAAGCAGCTCCTCTGATTATCATCAAATACAGATGAAAATACTCTAAGCCCTTCGTCGACACTATGGATGCCGCATGTGGGTACAACCCGTGTAAATTAAGTGGTTTATTTATCAAAATAAAACCCCAGTCGAGCTTCAAACAGAGCATTATTCGCACCAGCGGCTAAAGCTAAGCTAAGCTAACGCTGCTAGCTAGCCACACACACGCACACACACACAAACAGGAGATGACTGCCAAAACGTTGCGGTACCTTTTAAAATCTCTCATAAGCCGTCTCCTCGCCGGGGTCGACATTATTGAAAAGGCGCGTTTAAAACAAAAGAAAACAAAACAAAAACACGCAAAAGCAGGACCATAAACCGAGTTTGTGTCCGAAACCAAATCCGGTGTTTCTTCCGCTTGTCGCCTCTTTTTCTTCTTCGCTCAAAACAACTGGCAGGCTGAGCTCTTTGTGGTGACGTCAGCGGGACAGCAGAGGAACAGCCCCTTTCTGTATCCGAGGAGGTGTCATTAAAAGGCCTCTAAACTTAAATAAAACTCATATTTCCCCTGGTTTGAAGACTAACAATGCATCTGCTATATTCTCCTTGTGTTGACCCTGTAAAACACCCAACTTCTGGACCTGTAAATTATATATTCTCACATACAGGTATGCACACTGAGTGATGTTTACATGTTAAAATGCTGATGTATGTAGCTATGTACAGAAAACTGATAGAGTAATCATATTTATTTCAGCATTTTTTTGCACTATTGTTTAATTGTCTAATGTTACTGCACAGCCCTTGTGTTATCATTGTTTTGAATTGTATGCATTTTCTATTTTGTGTATGTGCAGTAAGAGTGTGGTAGAAACTGGAGTCAGATTCCTTTTATGTGCACACATACCTGGCTAATAAAACGGTTTCTGGTTTTGGTTATACTTCTGTACTGTTTTCAAAGGCTTCAAACAAAAGTAATAAAAAAATATATATTCATTAGATGTTTCATCAGTTTACAGAGGATTACAAGATACAATAGTTCTGGGAAATCTATCTGTTTTTTTTCCCAGATTAAGAAACTAATAAATGTTCTATTCTGGCTCCATTTGTGAGTGTCTGTATGATCAAATAAGATAATCACTACACTAGTTTATTTTACACATAGTTTACTGTTCCCCAACACTGTATATATATGCATCTACATCTTCTAAACATACGTAGACATTGGACATAATGTGCAGCTTCTTCTGTTGTCATGGCAACAGTATAATTCATCTTCTTTACTTAACAAACACACACAAATAGCAAGATGCAGTCCAGTGTGCGTCCGTCAAAACTGAAACACACCACACAGCTCTCCTCCAGTATACTATGTTGTCCCAATGAAACTAATATAGACATTTGGTTTGGTTATGTGAAAAAAAAGCACGATGGACAGTTGTACATCGTGTTTTAATCTTGGATTAACAGTATCATTCATGTCATCCATCCATCCACACACAGAGAGAAAAGTCTGTTAAAGATCATCCACCTAATGTAATCGCCTGACCTTCACTTCCTGGACTGATGACAGGTGAAAATAAAATTGTATGTGCACCAGTCAAATAATCTACTCAGCAGTTGGTGGCTTACCTTAAATCTACATAATCCATCTGTAGCTAATGTACTCTACCTCCATGGTCCTGCCTGTAAAGTGATTAGAATCAAGTCAGCAAAAATATATGGGCTTTAAATCGAGTACTGTGACTTCATGTATTGATGCTGTGCTGATACTTTTGCAGCATGTGCTTGGACTTTACAAAAGACAAAGAAAACTCCACAGAAGGAAGAGTAAAATAGTACAATAATAAAACCTGAACAGGTACTCAAAATAATTAGAGGCAAGAGAATAGAAATGGCCTCAAACTCAGACATTCAGTCAGAGTTAAACTTAACTTTTAGACAACCCTTAGCATCTTAGGAGGAGCCTTTCAGAACCAAGCTACCAGACTGGCTTCCTTTTGAATGAAGAATGCAACCTCAAGTTTTTTCTCAGCTCAAAAACCTCACCAAACCAGGCTCATAACCTGCAGCTAAATGCAAGAAGTTCTCAGGGGGTCTATAAAAAAGCACTGTGGAACATGTAGGAACTCATTAAGTGAAGATGAAGTAGAACAGGGAAGTTTGCGGGGAATTGAAAGTAAATGCTTGAATGCACTGAGCGTCACTGATGAGGTATAATTTGTGAAAGTGGATGTTTACTGTACATATTCAGTGTTTCTTTATCTAAACACATAAAATGCAAATAGGAGTGCAAAGCCACAGTAAATCATCCGAGAGAAATGACATGTCAACAGACTCCCAGCAGTCATTATAGTAGAATAGTAATATTAGAAATCCCCAGTCTCAGTAGATTCTTTTTTTGAAAAGCACATCACAATATGCTTGACATAAAAGATTCAAATGTGTTTTAAGCTACATCATACTTATTGATGTGCGGCCACAGTCCTTTGTGTGTGTTTTTGTACAGCAGCGGCCCATGAAAGTTATGAATAACATGGAATCATCACCTTTGCTTCAATACAGCAAATGCAGTAGGCTCCAGTGTGATTTTTCCAGTAGTCTGTGATAAACAAAGAAAAAATATTTGTATGTCAATGGTGTCCGTGTTTTTTAGTTGCTCTGTGTTAAGTTTTTATTGTGTCTTCTGTTTCCCCTTTACCATTCCAATAATTATTTCCCGGAATTATTTTCCTTCCCATTTCAGCTTTCTCATCCTCCTCTTCTTTCTACTTCTTATATTTAATTTCCCTTCTACAACTCTTGTCATCTCTTGTTGTTTTATTTGATACTTGGACCTTTTAGTAGACTTGCCTGGTGGGTTTAAATTCACCTTCATGAATGAGTAATAACATGTTGAGTACTCACAGTTTACTGGCATTGAATTGAATTTCCCTGAGGGAGTCATCCTAAAGGGATCAATAAAGTGAAGTCTAAGTCTAAGTCTAAGTCTTGATGGAGGCCGGTCAGAGTATGTGTACAGATGATGTAAATGTATTGCAGCATAGTTGCATGTGTTATAAGGCCGAAATTAGAAAATTGAGAAATTATCAGACAAAATAATTGGTAATCAGCCTCACGTCCAGTATCAGTTTGGATCGTCTCCAGTCCTCTTGTGATCCCCCAAAAGAACAACTGATGGATTCAATATTCTTTAAAATCATTTTTCAAATGCCAAACATTCCTCAGTCCATCCTCCCAAGTGTTTGCCTTTTCTTTGCCCCATGTGATAATAAACTCAATATCTTTGGGGTTTTTAAAGGCCAGTTGATTAATTAAGTAATTGCATAAATAATCTGCAGGTGAAAGGTCTAATGAGTAGGTTTTCCTCAAAACAGTAAAAAAAAAAAACACAACCCAGTAGAAATGTTTGCAGTGTCTATCTCAGCTGTGACTTTGCCTTGTTTTTCTGTATTTGGGATGTTTCTAGGCATCAGTGTTTGAGCAGTTGTGTTTAGCCCCCAAGAACTTTGCACAGACTGTATGAGGGTGGGGCTCTATAATAACATGGTTACCAGATCCTGATCTTGTAAGACCAGCAGAGGTGTGCATGCTTTGAATGTTGTATTTGCAAAACTGACAAGTCCAATTTGTTACACCTTTAACCAGTGAAAATAGTTCTTACCTTCAGCTCTGCTGTGCTCCATTTCCATTTGTATTAATACAATGTCACAAGCAAAATAAAATGGGAACTTTATAGAGTTTTGTAAAAAAGAAACTTGATTATACAGTTTTATAATATATTATATTATATTATTGTGTACCTATAAAGTACCTGGCAAAGTCACTGAAGTCTCTTACAAAAGTTCATTGTTTTTTGAGACCTTTAAAGGGCAGAAACTGTTGCAGAAATTCAGCAGGATCACATGACACAGCTCAATACTGTGACTGAGTTTGTTAGAGCTCCAGTCCCACTGCAGGGCTTCAGTGAAATCCCACTCAAAGCTCCAGCAAATATAAACTGTCTGTTTAATCTAGCTTAATCATGCTCTCAACCATTTCCCACAGGGGAGTCCAGATAGCAACTATCAATAGACCCACCGCCCTGTTAGCCTTTCACTATTGTGAGAATGTAGGTCACACCCAGACAAAAGGGCCCAGCTGCGGCGTAAGTTTTTTGGCTCCCCCAAGAGCCTGGAATGAAAAGCATGATATTTATGTAATGCAAAACACATTTACATCATGCAGTGCGCAAGTCTATTTATGGCATTTCATCACCAGTAGAAAACTTGATTTTTATCAGCTGTGAAACTGTAAAAGGCTGCGCGTACAGGTCGCTCGATGGGGGCTAAGAAACTGACGGATCAGGTTTCTAACAACTTTGGCACATTTTTAAAGCCTGGTCTTCATGAAATAATTACAGCTTGCTTTGCAGTTCTCCATTTGGTTGTTCTGTGGGGAAAAAGGTGACCCCATGTTCATCTGTCTGTCTGCCAGCGGCTGGACAAAGGCCTGGATCCAGACAAAATAGGCAGGAGGAGAGTATCACTGCTGAGGTCAGGTGCTTTTAATAGAAAGGGCAGAGAAATGGTGCACTGCTTTCTCTCGCTAAGATACTGAGAGAGATTGTGAAGTTTCTCTTTACCTGTCCTTCTAATCATATACCAAGTTGTATATGAAACATTACATGTGTGATCAAAGTTGTGCAATAATAGCTACACATGGACTATGAATTAAGCAACTTAATGTGGTTCATTTGAAAAAAAAAAACTCAAATAGTTCAAACATCTGTTTCAAGTTAAGTGTAGCTTATCATTTTTTCTTTTTTTAGAGAGACTTTGAAAATCTCTGGCTGCATTTTATAATGAGAAGAAATGCACAATGAAGATGAATGTGGAAATTGTTATATAGATATAAAGAAAAATGCACAAAGACTGATATCTAAATGTCTCTTTAACATCACATTTCTGTAATGACGTTCAAAGCTCATCTGCAGTTGGATGTTTGTGTGTATCTGGGCATTGAAATATGCTATTTATTTCAGAATTTAAAGTCAACTACTCATGTCCATTTATACTGTAATGGGAGCTCCTCTTTATTCACAGCTACCTAAAATGATCTATGGATTTGAAATTCGTGTAGTTTTCATTTACATGGCAGGCTTGCTTTCTCCTGATGCAGTGAATTATCTCTTTATGTTTTCCCTGCTGCTTAACAGCTGCAGATTTCAGTCTAAAAATATTGATATTTCATTCAGCATCCACAAAGTCTGCTGGTCACACCTTTTTGTGCCCTCATGTATGTGTTTCCCTCCCTTTCACCCCCTCGTGTTCTGTGGATGGAGAGGTCACTTAGGCCTTTTTACCTCCCTCATCAGTCTCATCCTAATGATCCATTAGTCTCCACAGAAACCTGCTGGCGGCGGCTGGAAGACTCTAGTCTGAGTGTTAGGGCAATGCCGTGATGGAGCCATTAACATGTACTACGGCCATCAGCGCTAATGAGGAGCGAAGCTTTAAGACGGTACAAGCTAATTGTCTCATTAGGCCAGCGACGTCTCGTTACATCTGCACGGGCGATGGTTGTAATTAAATTACACAGTTGACTGAGTGAGTGTTTGGGCAGTCGGTCAAGCCCGTGGCTCGGTCAAATTTTAGGATCTGTGAAGGGCAATGGTGCTTTCAGCAGCGGTGATGAAGTTTAAATTGATTAAAGCGATGCATCTGGACGAAATCAGACATAATCTTAAGATTATGAGAGAGGGTGATTTTTGCTTTGTGATCTGTAGTTAAATGAGGCACTTAATACTCAACTTCAATCATTAGCAGTGTAGCTCTATGGGTGACAGTGTTTGTTTAACCATTTCGGTCCAGACTAAAACATATCAAAAGCTCCTGGAAGGGTGGTCATGAAATTTGGTGGAAATGCTAATGTCCCTAACAGCATAAATTAAAATAATCTTGCTGATCCCTTAATTTTTCCTCTGGCGCCACCATGAGGTATTTGGAAATTCCCACTGGTCCCTCTGTGTCGGTGCAAACTGGCCAACGTTACTTTGCACACACTTTTATCAACATACACAGCAAACATTATATCTACTAAAAAATCCGCTGAGTGCAGTTTCATAGAGTGTGGCTGGTGACAGCTGTCCTATCATGGCATCTCTTGTTAGTGTACGGCAGGATGCCTTATTTTCCAGTCCAAAACACTGTGTCTGATGGGGGAACACAGAAAGAGATAAAGAGAGAATATAGATTTCAGACGCTGTCATTTTTTAATATTATATCTGTTTTGGAAGCTTTTCACAGTGTCTTTCAATTGGTGGACATGTGGAAGTTTGAAGATACACAAAGCCAAATGCAAATCTGCCACTGTGCAACTCATTATTCATTACTGATGCAACAACAGGACCTTTTGTTGCAATGACTTTACATAGTGTGTTTCAGTGAGGCATGAAAAACAGTGGAGCTGTACTCAACCCTGGGTGGCGACAGAGTGTCAGAAGCAGAGCATAATATTCATTGTTAATAGACACACAAGGGATCAGAAAGTTTGCTGCTGTTTGTGCACCACAAGATCATAAATATGAATGGCAGGTTGCATCTTAGTTGCCTTTTGTCAGTCTTCTTTTTTTTAAAATCAAGTCCGAATCAGGACTTTAGGCTCCCCACCTCTAACTAGGCTTGGATTATAGACTTTATTTGTCTGACACAAAGTTATGTGATGGTTTCAGTTTCTCTCCAAGCAGTGCAGATCGTTCTGAAAGAAGAGGAAGGAAGGTGTCACTGAAATGAACAAAACACAGCAAGAGAACAATAGGACAGGTCATAGTGAGACAGAGATTTGAAAATGCACCATGGAGAAATGTTTGAAGGCTCTTGCTTGCAGAAACTGAAAATATGAGCTGCAGCTTCTGATGTGCTGAAATCACCAAACGAACACGCAGAGCAAAAGAAAGTGGCTGAAATATGCTGGCAGGGACAGACAACACAGAGAGTCCAGAGCCCAGAGACTGAAAGCTTACTGAATGTGAATACAGCCTGAGAAAGAGCACTCAGCTCTGGAGACCCATCCTCTCGTCTTAATCAGGGCTGAATTTGAGCTCTCAGAGCTGTAACTCTCAAAACCACTAGCTTGGATCCGATGACTCCCACAAATACACTCGAAAGTTGCCAGTTCCTGCACATTGCTAGACCTCTGGGAAATAATTTGACAATGTATTTTATCTCAGTGTCTGCTCACTGATATTTCCAGTGTTTTCTCTTAGTCTTTGTCTTGTTTTATTATGGAGAAAGGGGACACAATCTTGCCCACACATACTGCATGTCTACCTTGACAAAACAAGCAAAACTCTACTCTCGAAGGAAGACCATGAGATGCTTTTGAAATATCCAGAAAAAGGCAGTAAGAAGACATAAAATGAAGATTTTTTTTTACAAACTAGCCAGTGCCTGACTGAAATGTTTATAGCAAAACTTGTATTCTGTAATATATATATATAATATAATACATATATAAATAGTATTAAGTGCAATACTAGTAAAAAATATACTCAACTAAACGAAAAATTCTCCTAAATCATTCAGGCTCCATGTTTTTTGGACTATGCTGGAATATAACTGCCCAAATATTAGTGAAAAAACAAGGTTTCCAAAGGCATTTTCCAAATTGGCCTTCAAAACGGAGGAGCAGTTTGGATTTCCTCTGTGTCGACACCAGATGGAGCTCATGATTTCAGATGGGAGCAGCAACCTGCTGTTGTCATGGTTTCAGGTGTCCTGGAGACACAATACTGGATGCTAATTGGTGGAAAGAGAAAAGAGGGAGAGGTTGTTTCTCCCCCTTCTTTCTTTTTTTTTTGTTTTATATCTGTATCTCTATATTTAGTCTAACGTAAAAACATCACTTACATTCACAGCAAAAGACAAATCACACAAGATAGATGGAGGAATAATGTGGGGGAAATACTTGGTTAGTTTAAGAAAATAAAAAGAAGGAAGAAAAGATTTTATAATCATGAAAAATATAGTACAAGGTGTAACCTATGATGTAGCACTATCTGTAAATTTATGTGCAATTTGATTTATTCACACATTTAACTTTTGTTTTTTAGTCTTTTTCTGTATTCATGTGAATGCAACAGCATCATATCCTGAAAGTGATCATAGATGTCAACTTTTGCATTTGCAGCAAACGTACACATTCATATTAAAATGTTTCTATATTTAAATGTTTCATGTTTAAATGATTCTATACAATCTGTGCATTTGTATGTATGTAATTATCTGTATGTCTCTCCGCCTTTCTCTCTCTCTACATGGAGTTTCTCAAGGTTATGCAGAGGGTAATCATCACATGACTTTCCAATGTGCCGCTGATGTAATGTTATGCTGTCTGATAAGCCATTGTTATACAACTTGTGGTTGTTTTTTCTGTTTTTTTTTTTCTTTTGGGGGGGTGCACAGTGTCTCTCTGTCCTACCCCTTCCACAGTTTGCTCCAACAGACTGCTTCTGTTCTCCTCCTCTCCTCTGATATCACAAACAGTATCATCGCCTAGCTATCCAAAACAGCCCATTCATCATCATCTCTTCCCCTCGCCACATCAACACGTATCTCTGATGGCGCTGTTTACAAGAGGGTTCAGCCATTTCACTGTGATGGCTTGGCATCGGCATCAAACACGCGGCCTGCATCTGCTCGCCTGGAATTAAAAAGGCTTTTATCCAAACCTCCTTGGCACACGTGGAGAATTTAAATTTAGTTGCTGAACAGCAGCAGCAGCAGGTACCTGAATAGCAGGCACTTCAACACACACTAAGGCCCACTGATAAACTGCTGCCGTTTGATTGGCGGTGATAAAAGACTCGTGTATCCTGGTGTATCATTAACGGCGCGTTGGAGCTCACGGTGGCTCCGACACACAGCGGAGCAGCTGAGAGTTGTGTTACTTCAGATTAAGTGCCTGTATTGTGTTTCTCTACCTCTTTATTCAATGATGGTGTTCATGTCATCGCTCACATATCTAGAAACAGGCCTTTGGGACAGTCTGTCATCACCGGAGACACACATGGGGTTAGGTAAACAACAAAAGCTAAGTGTGTAATCCCCCTTTGTGAAACTATCATCTACTATCATTCAGTTTTGTTTACATTTTGCAACGTTATAGATGCATTTTTTGTTGTGTAATGTGAGTCATTCACTGTAAAATGACAGCTATCACAGTCATAGATCTGCATAAACTGGAGAGGATATCAAAAGCAGAGGAACAGAAAAAGAACCAACTGAATTTAGTAAAATATTTCCATTTTGGACACAGGCTCCTTTATTTCATGTGGGGATCCTCTAATGCATCATGAAATGCAATTAAGGTCCAAGACAGACAAAATAAAATGTGACTATTTCTTTATTTTTTTGCTCGAAACAAGACTTCGGCTAAAAACCTCACAAAGAGATGGACTAAATAAAGGCAGGGCGGTCACATGAGGAGGCCCGACCAACCGCTGGGGTGTGCCAGGTTGGACGCCTGCCCAGTCTGCTGACTGGGGAAACCAGGGCCACAACAATCAGACACGATGAGCTTGCCTCCAAAATGATCGATGAAATGTTAATGTGGAAAACAACGACCCCAGAGAACGCTTATCCGGATCTAAAATAGGCCACAGGGTCACTGTTTGAGAGACTTGAATCTTGATGAAGTGAGGACAGCTCATAGTAGTCGGGTGGCTGTGGAATGTAATGTGAAAAACTGCATCGTGATCCAGATTAATCTTTTTTCTTAAT
>JBAJHX010000067.1:17275045-17292806 GCA_037176925.1 Amniataba percoides | reverse complement strand
AGCTCATAGTAGTCGGGTGGCTGTGGAATGTAATGTGAAAAACTGCATCGTGATCCAGATTAATCTTTTTTCTTAATCAAGTGATCAACTCAAATGTCATTGAGAAAATGGAGATAAGTAAAAGAATGACTTGCACGCAAGACTCAGACTGATAATCGTGACCCAAAGGGAGATGTTGCTGAAGTTTGTTTTTGTTTTTTTTTTCATTTCAAGGATGCAGCTGATGCTTTTGCCTCTGTGCAAAAACAAAAAGGCTGTTTTCACTGTGAACGTGCAAAACAGGGATTTTCAATTATAAGGAGAGCGCTCCTGAAAATGTGGATGATTACATGGTTTGTTGTTGTTGTTGTTGGAGAGAATCGGGAAAAAACAGAAAAAACACAGCGCAGCACGCTTTGATCTGTTTTTTGATAAAGAACTTATTGAGAAATGTGTCATTACAGCACAAGTTCTTCCTCTGTGGGATTGCTGTGTGGTTGCTGGTGGAAGAAAATAGATTTGATTTCTTTTTTTTTGTAATGTGTTCATTTTGATTTCAGAGGGATGAAGAAAAACATATTGTTCATTTCAAAGATGATGACAGTAATCGGCAGCAAAATTGCAGTTACAACCAAACTAAATACAGTTTTGAAGCTATTTTCTACTTGGTGACCTAATGTTGACAGGTGTAAATCATGATAAGAGCACTTTTCTGCAAGCAATAAATATTCTGCGCACTTGGAAAGCAACCTGCCTGTCTTAGGT
Source organism: Amniataba percoides (assembly GCA_037176925.1). Taxonomy (NCBI): domain Eukaryota; kingdom Metazoa; phylum Chordata; class Actinopteri; order Centrarchiformes; family Terapontidae; genus Amniataba; species Amniataba percoides. Next base: position 17,292,062 of record JBAJHX010000067.1, on the reverse strand, counting down.
TGTGTGCCAGCAGTGGAGCGGTAAAACAAAGCGACCCTCCCTCCTGTTTAATTTGAGCATATTGCCCACCGCCTCCGCCATTTGCCACCCTCTGTCATCTTGCCTGGTGTTTCATCGTGTTTACAAAAGAAACATAGCAGGTTTAATTTCAGATATGATGATTATTAATTAAGGTGATGCTTGTGTGTGTCTCTGTGCGTCAGTGGGCGGCCCTGAAAGGAATAAAGCAGATTTGGTCTTTGATCACTGCTTCCGTTTGATGTGTGGTGCCTTTTTCTTTTTTCTTTTTTTTTTTGCTCGAGGCGGAGGGTTGGATTTCGAATGACAGACTAAATGGACCAGGAAATACATTACAGCTGGGTTTGTGTCAGGCTTTCAAACAGAGTCAGTCACAAGTACACAGCAACCACAGCCTACACTCAGATTGATGTTTTCTTACTTTCCTTGACCTCTGACAGCCTCTTCACAGCATCCCTGACAGGTTTCTGGCACAGATCCCTCCCACTGATTCATGATGGCCTGCTGCTGAAACAAAGAACCAAGTTATCCTGTAATAATAATAATAATAATAATAATAATAATAGACTGGTTAGTCTGTCAGAGAGACAACAGATGCAAAATTACTCCCTCCTTTGCCTTTAAAGTATAAAAAGACTGAGGAAACTCTTATTAGACAGCAATTTCTGTTAAGAACTGCTGAAGGCATGCATATCAGCACCTGAATGAACTGCTGAACAATCAATAACTAACAAGAGAGAGAGAAGATGAAAAAAAGACTAGTTACAGAGTCTTTGTTTGTTTCCCTTTTTCTCCACGGTGAAGAAGAAACTGTGGAATCAAATTTGAATTCATTGTTTGATGTGTTGGGACATTTGAGAGTTTCTAACTCTTCAGGTTACAGATGAAGTTTAATTCCACTCACATATCTGCCTGTCAAATACAAAGCTAGTTAGCTATAAAAAAAAAGACTGAATATGAGTCACATGAGCTAGTCTCGCTCTCCAATGGTAATCAAATCACTTTCACAGGGGGGGTTATGTGTGTGTCTCCGTGTTTCCTGCCTTTGTGCTAAGCTAAACTAAGCAGAGCTAAACTGGCTCCAATCTCAACAACAAAACACGTATTTTCAAAGATGTCAAACTATTCCTGTAAGATGGGAGCACGCTGCAAATCCTGTGTGGTTTGGGAAGCTTTCTTTATAGCAGCAAACCTTTATCAGCAAAAAGCAGCCACGAATTGATCAGATGGAGTTTGTTTTAGTCTAGAGGTTGAAATGAACATTTTATGTCAGTCCCTTTATATCACTGGTATTTCAGCTATACTGTTTACATATTATGTTATAGATCTGTGTTTATTTTGTGTGATTCTGCACGTTAAGAGGACTGTTATTAATGATCAGAAATATTCAGCGACCTGAAGCGACCCTGCAGGAATATCCAGAGTGAATCATTCCCAGTTTAAAGTACTTATGTGTGAACCTGTAGAGGCATATTTAACCGCAGCATGCTGAGGTAAGGAACAAAACCTCTTTCTCAAAGAACATGCTGTACCTGTGACAATCCCTTTGCAGCCTCAGACATGTATATCCTATTCACACAGCGGAGTCAAGGCAACAGGAAATTACTGTGTCATCATTTTATTTTAGCCACCACCGAATCGCAGTCATTCTCATACTGGAAAAATAAAGTAGATAATAAGGATTTTTCACGTAAGTTCAAGGCTATTCTGTCATTCAGGAGTTTACATGATGTGATAACATAACTTTCGCAGATCCACATACAACTTTACTGTACAGTAATAAAGTTTCCATACTAACAAAAAGAAGCTGACATGCCCTGTAGAAGATATGAAACCAAAATAGGGAAAAACATATTGATTTGTATTAGAGCTTTTCAGAAGACTTTTCATGTTACAGTGCCAAACATTTCCAATAAAGCAGCCTCTTTTCACATTAAGAACATGTGGTGAGAAGAGCTGTCTGCATTTTACTGATGAGTGCCAAATCAAAAAAGTAGATTAAGTCACTAGTATGAAAAATAGTAATAGTTTTTAGCTGTGGATTAATACACATTTGTTGCTCTAGCAGGACAGTGTGTGTGGGAGTGAGTCAGAATAAAATAAAATGTCTTATTGACGTGTTTTTAAATAGCTTTTGTACAAAAAAGAAAGTGTAAACAGAGGACTGGAGTGTATGAGGCCTTGGATGACATTTGTTAAAAGGATCATTTGCTAGTTTTGGCCTCATAAAGCAAGTTGGGTGGTGACTTCCACGAACAACTAAATGAATGAACGCCCAGTGAAAGGAGTGAGCTGCTGCCTTTTGTTTTGTTTACCAAGTCTAGGAGACATGTAAAACCCTGACGTCACGGCCACACCATAAAATTCACAGCATGCTTGTGGGAGCGATGATGTATTCTCTCTGCTGCCTGTTTGCTGACTTCTCTATTCAACTCTCAGCCAATCAGGCAGCAGAGGAAGCAGCCGCTCCGGACCAATGGCCGAGCTACCGTCATCGGTCTCCGGTTGCCATTTGCGTAAAGCTGGACACCATCAACCAGACTGAAACAAACGGAAATAGGCTGACAGGAAAGGAGGACAACTTTGCAACACATTCTTTAGAGTCAAGATTTAAGTTTGTCAAGTGTACAAGAAAGTCACAGGCTCCATTCAGCAATCTTAAAAATATGTACAAAGACAATCACACAAGTAAAAATGACTAAAGTTCAAGATATAGGAATAAAAGGTAGAATAAGACATAATTTAAAAATAAAATAAATCAAAAATGCATGTAAATGATAGAAAATAGACATATAGTTTTGTTCAAAGAAATATGAAACTGTTCTATTGAACATTATTATGTCTATTCTGTTTTGAAGTAATATGGAAACAGGTTTTAAAGACCTAAGTACAACATCTGAGGTTGTCTTTTCATCAGTTACAAAATCGCTAAAAGAAAAAACTTTTTACACTCATGTTGCACCAGTATTCACCAACATTAACCACAATTCAAGACCTAAACACAAACACAGTCAAAACAAGATGCAGACATGTAAATGATATGGGCAAAGGGTGTTTTCTGCTCTCCATATTAATATGTATCTTGACACGGTTTTGAATGCAGAGCTTTTACTTGTTCCAGTGTTTTTCTACAATGTGGTATTACCCCTTTTGCATAAGTATAATATCAGAGTACTTCTACCTCCTCTTGTTCGTAGGCTCTTGACTCTGACCTCTTTTGACTGATATTAAATTACTGAAAGGAGTAGAACAAAAAGAGAGAACAAAACTGCAAAAACACAGATATGTAAATTACATTAAACTGTAAGATGCATTAAAGTGTTTTCTCTACTTTTCGTATCAATTTGTAATTTGTTTTGAAGGCTTTTGCCACGCTGCAGCCATGCTTTTATTTAGAAGGTCCCGACCGGAAATACTGCGTTTAATGTCGAACAGCTCGACTCTAACTGACTTCAGGGTGGATCGCCGGCTGACGTCTCTGCCTCCCTCCCTCCCTCCTCTTTCAATTCAGTCAAATCATACCGACCTGGCAGCCGACAGTGATACTTACACGCGTCTTTCGACCGGGGAGAGCAGTCCGCCGTTTTTCGTGAGCTCCGGGGGCCAAGAAGAGACAACCGTCATCCCCGGGAGCCGCCGCCGTCTCCTGACCGAGGAAGAGTTAACTGTAGCGGGCGAGCGAACCGCAGCGACCCCCCTCCTCTAAAAAAACACACATACAGAGAAATGGACGAAAAGGCGTTCACGAAAGAGCTCGACCAGTGGATCGAGCAGCTCAACGAGTGCAAGCAGCTGTCGGAGGGACAAGTAAAAACACTGTGTGAAAAGGTGAGATATATTTAAATGTTTTTTTTAAGGAAAAGAAAGACCCCCTCCTCCTAAACTTAGCTTCTTCTCCCTCCTCGCCGCCGCCTTCCAGATATTCTTAAAATGGCGCCTATAGTGTTCGTTTCACTGCGCCGTGAATATATTTTACCATCATCATCAGAAGTTTTCTCTTTTAGGTAATTTGAGTCTCTGTTTGATTAAAAAAAAGAAATTTATAAAAATGATTAATTACAAGCTGGCTGAGAAGGAGGGGGTCAGCCATCCTGAATGAATGGAGTTACATCTTCTTCCTCTTTCACCTCTTTATTTCTCTTTATTCAGACTGTCAGTGTGACCTGTAGCTTCTCATTTAATGCTTAATTAACTGTGTCTCAGTGTGTGTGTGCGGGAGCAGGATCATGGTAAAGACATAAATATTGATGGCCTCAATCTGCCCCTTGTAATTGTGGTAAAATTGCTCTTAAAGACACTGTTTTTCACTTTATCTTTATGTGATGTGCAGCAAACTAGAGCCCATAAAAAGGCTGGTATGTGTTAATTGTGTTGTTAAAGGCCGGAGGTGGTGTGTCATCCTCGCAAAGCAGTGAGGGAAGTCGCAGTTAACCCCTGACCCCTGTCCTTCTCCCAGCTTCTCATTTACCTCTGGAGTCAGAAAGTGGAGGGGCCGACACGTTGACGAGCCAGTAAATTAGTCAATTTTCAAACTCTGACATATGACCGTATGACTTAATCTGACACAAACATTAAAGGAGCCCTGACTCTTCGCTTGTGAACCTTTGTAACCCTTTGCCCTTGTTTATGGTTTACCACACTATTATTTAGGGCTTTTCTTGGGCATGTCATTTATACAGGGGAAAATGCAGGTTACTTTTAGTAAATTACATCAACACTGAAACTGAATGACACTAATTTGGAGTTAGCACTCTCGCACCCCCCAACCCATCTAACACTGACATTTTTGTGGTCACAGAGGCGTTGTTGGCTCAGTTCGGCTTTGACCTTTCCAGCCTCTTTGCTGGTGTTTGCTTGAAGAACTTGGACCTTCTTCCACATGTTGAAATTCGCGCAGCTCCTTATTAAATACAGAGCATTATGCAGCGTCGTCAGCAACCCTGCACATTTTCTGCTCCTGTTTCATCCGTCGACTGATTGCAGTCTGATTCTTCAGGCTTCTCTGATCTGAGCCAGAGCTTAACCCCAATCTCAAACGTCCTTTCTGCTCAGACCGCCTGCTGGTTTCCTGCTCCAGATATCTGAGCGAAACTTAAGGATTTCACTCTTAATAGACACTTGAACACAATGTTAGTTTTGTCCAGATTTTTTGCAAGAATCTGTTAGAACTTAAAGCATCATATTGTCTGTGGAAGATTTACATTTTCCAAAAAGCCCTACACCCTTTACCCCACAGTGTTGTTGCTAACTGATGTCATGGCCTATTTAGGAACCCATTGTGTCTCTCTGATGGTTGGATGCCAGTGTTTGAAGTCCTGGTTGAGAGCAAAACCTGACTTTAGTTTGTTTGCTTTAGTTTAGCTGGTCAGCTTAGCCCTGATAACAGAAGCTAAATTTGGACATAGTTGTTTTTTTTCTTCTAAGAAACATTTCTGCCTTCAGTGCAGCTCTGTCCCTCTCGGCTTGTAAAGGGGCTGAAAAACTAGGCCCACTACCATGTTTGGAGTGCTGTGCGCTGGAGGTCAATGGTATGCTATTTTCAAGTGGTCTGTTGATCCCTGCATTTGTTCTCTCAGCTCTGATACAGTCAGTTCCAGTACTTTAAAATGCATTATTCAACCTTGCTCCTTCTTCTCCCTTTGGCTCTGTTATTTTCCACATTTATATACCTTTGCTCCATCATCTTGTCAGCGCAGGAAGCTTGAGATAACATGAAGATGACTGTTGTTGTTCCCGCTAGAGAAAAATTGCATTTTTTTTTTATTCGACTCATTTAGACTTCACAGGCTTTCAGCAGATATGCTTTGACACATCGCTGCATTTGTCTGCCTTTTAAAGCCAGACGGTCAGCCTGATTGATTTGCGTCGTCCCTGTGAACAGTTCTGCAGAACAAGATCAACAAGGAACACGCAGATGTGGGAACATCGCACATAATGTTGTGTTTTTTCTTTACTGTTTCCCTCCTCCGTTTCCTCCCAAAGATGCTGTAAAAGTAGTCAGGAGGAAAAAGGAAAGCTGCACAGTTTCCTTGCCCCGAAGCTTTATTGGCATCACAGCTCCAAAGTGCTGTCTACTTGCATCCATCCATCCATTCACTCCCCACCACCACCCTTTGACTTTTGTTAAGATATTCAGCAGAGCACACCTACACAACATCCTCCCTCATGTAAAAATAGCAGAGAATATGATTGATTTTTTTTTTTAGTTGCATCACCAGCACAGCCAAAGCCATTGTTGCTGAGGGGATCAGAGTGTGTGACTCAGGATAACACCGCTCATTGTGAGTCAGAGAGCGGCCGTCTCTGTTTTGGGATGTATGGGGGAGTGAAGGAATGAGACGTGCTGTGTAATCTGTGCTTTGTCTCTTCATTTCTTCTTCCCAGCTATCCAAGAACACACACACAAACACACAAAGCTTACTGTTTTGTGTTGAGCGTGCTGGGAAGAGGGAATGCTCACAGGCTTTTTCCTGTTTATTGTAACCAGATATTTCAGTTTTCAGCATTGCAGTACTCTCCCTCCACACCTTTCTCAAGGGCTATAGGTGTGTTTTTCAAACGTACTTTGTTTACAGACTAGTGATGTTATCTGTTAGATCATTTAATAGTGTTTAATCTAGTTGCCATGTTTAAATGAAGTGACTGCAGACAATGCTCTGTCCACGGCAAATTGGATTTATGTTCCTGTCAATTACAAGGAGAAAATGTAATTAAATGCGGATCACGTGGCTCAGATAAATGCGTACTTTTCGTGACCTTTTTCTTCTTCTCCCCTCTATTCAAAACTGCACAAGTTACATAACCGCTCCTTTTTATCTTTTAAGTGTCATGCTCTGTGTTGTTTATTTCTCTGCTCATTTGACTCCCTTATGAGGCACCGTTTGCTAGCAATTTAGAAGAGATCCAGTTCATTTGTCTCCAGTATACACCAGAGATCCATAACAGGCAGTAAATGGTGCAGAGCACAGCAATGGTACAAAAATAGGAGCATAAGTAGGAAATTTGCTTATGAAAGATTTCGATATCAGACCCCCTCTTCAAATATTAATGCCATGTGACATCATTTGAAGTGTGTCAGAATGATGTAATAGTTAAGTCATGTGGAGTTGCCCCACTTTTTGGAGCTAAAGTCTTCTGAATGACCTGTCAGTGTTAAAGAAACATTTTAATGCATCTGAGCAGGTTAACAAATAAAGCTCTGTTTGTGACCTGAGGTGATGGTTTGTAGAAAAAAAAAGTCAGCAATCAGGATTTATATCAGACTTACCAAGTCTGATATAGTGAATTAAATGAACATTTCTTATCCAAGGCAGTGTTGCAGCGATATCACAAACATAGATGAGTGTGTGCAGCTATACAGCGACGTCAACAAAGATTACTGCATCTCAGCAAAATTTAGTATCATAGTAGAAAAGCTGACAAATGCATACCTGCTGTCATCTTTTTTTTTTTTTAACTGCTGCTGGTGCTGATTTCCACACTGATTACAGTGCTGTTGTCAGGATGATGCTTAACTTTCTAACTACCGTAAACATCTCGAGTGAGATCGTTGTGGTTGTAGTTTTGCCTCGTCGTCTGGCTTAAATTGCTTCTCCAGGAGAAACCTTTGGCCAGGGTTAACTCGCTTTAATGGGATTATATTGCGGCAGCCGGGAAAAACGCTGACTTCACTTCTGAGCACTCTTCTAAGCAGTTTGTTGACCGTGTGGCGTCTGACGCTCTGGGCAATGGCTGTAATTTGCGCCGAGGTTCCCTCCCCGTGGCATTTCTGCTACAGGTGTGGTCCTCACTTTTGGGCGAGGTGCTGCTTACGCAACCTCCTCCGTCATCCTCTTTTCATCCACAATCTCGACCGGCACCCAGGGAACAAGCTGTGGACCGCAGACTCGTGGATAAAAATCTCTCCCACGTTTCGAGGTTATCGCTACATCCAAGCTTAAATCGGGAGTTATGAAAAAGTCACATTGAATAAGTTTACTTCCAACAGTTTTATGTAATTTTTGATCAGATAAACCTTAATCCTGTTTGTGGTTTTTATTGCTTTCTGTCGTATTTTTGTTACACTATCATAAGACAAAGCCTTCTCAAGCATATTTACTAAATCTTTTTCAAAGTGAGGCAACTGAGATTAGTGGTTTCAGTGGAACTGGTAAGAATAAAATAAACATCTGTGTGTAAAGGCAGATAATGAGGTTTATTTACAACGGCAGGGCTTTGATTTAAAACTAACTCTTGAGTGGGCAGGAAAATAAGACCATTAAAAACTGGATGAATCAGTTGATGGTCAGAAAAAGAAACACAACTTATATGATTTCAGACCATACTGGCAGTGAGCCGGCTTCACACAAAGTACACCAAGTTTTAACCAGTCGAGCCTATTTAGAGGCTTCACAGGTGATATCTGATGCGTCACCGAACATATTACTCATACAGTTCAGCGTCGGGTTACAGAGCTGTAGGCCAATTATTGTCTCTGGCTCGTTTTAGCGGGTGTCTTAATGAATTATGGGTGGAAGGAACTGCACTTAAGCATATTGTCTTTAGATCGGGTAATTCTACTTTTGTTTAAACCTGGTGTGTGGCAAGTTTTCTCCAGGGACATGACCTCTGATGTAAATACAGTTAGAGCGGAGGATATTTGAATATATTTCTTGCAGGAACAATGAACAAAATCAAAATATACTGCAGCAGCAATGCGCAACAGGAAGTTGGTAATTGAAGCATTCGTTCCCAGGACATTTACATCCCTTTAGTATTAATTACAGCTTCTACCTACAGTATAATTAATACATACACAACATATTATCATTACACCGTAGTAAATATCAGAATTCACAGTCTATGCTTTAAAACCAAACATATTTGCCAGTTAATGATAATTTTAGTTCATGGAGTATTAAAATGATGCTGCACTTTATAAAATTGAAAGGTTTAAAACACTGCACAGTGAAAATAGAATCACAGATGGACACATGACCCACTTAAAATCTATTTTTTCATTTATTTCCCCTGCCTGTATTTGTTTATTCTCCCACTACTCTCACTCAAAGTCATCAGGAGGAGGATCAGAAAACACTTTTAATACAGCAATGTAGAATATCCCCTCTGCCCTGGTCAATCTGTCCACACACTCAAAGGCCACATGGCAGTATGGGCACGTGGAGGGTGTGTACGTGTGTGTAATATAGGTCAGCATTGTGCAGCGCTGCATTCCCGTCCTGGTCACTCTCGGCCTGTCTCTCTCTGTCCCATCTGCCGGGGTGACAGGCTGACTGCAGCTCTCTGTCAATGTCAATTCGCTCTTTCTCTCACCACAGTCGCATTTGTTGTTTAAAGGGAACAGCAGGGCGGGCGGGGGAGCTTGTGTTTAAAATGTGGCACAGACTAAACATCAGGCATTTTAGTTAGGAGGAGACATGTTTGTTCTAACCAATTCTTTCAGAGACGTTGTCAAGCCTACTGCACAACCTACCTCTTTCTCCAGGATTTTATTTTATTTTTTTTTCAGGTTTTTAAAAAGTTTATGTAATTCACCATTCTCCCCCATCCCTCCTTGTTTTTCAATATCCACCTTCCTTTCTCCTGCTCTCCCATGCAGCTTATCACATCAGACATCTTTGGGGGTCACTCAGCTCAGAGCATTTCTGTCTCAGCCGAAAGGATTTGTTTGCTCCAAAGCTCCTTAAAAGAGCTCGCTCAGCTGACTGACCCCTTCATCAGGCTAGTCTGCCAAGCTAGACTAACTCCAGGAATAGGCCTTGTTGTGGGTCTCCGGATTTAGGTTTAGTTCTGTTTAAAGCTTTCCCACTATTTTTAGTTTTGTTTAAATGGGGAAAGGACCGGTAAAGACTTGGGAGAATTATTAGTTGAATGTTCACTTCCCTTTTTAAAAACTTTAATGACAGAAACTTTTAAATAAGGGGATTATGTCACTAGAGGTGGTTGTTTAAATAAAACCAAATGATGCAAACTATTTTTTTTTCCTGCATCAGCTGACCCACAAAAGAAATTCATGTGGTTTTATTTGTGTGTGACAGTCCCTCTCTTGCACTGAATCAGCACACAACAATAATCGAGCGTATCCTCTAAAAGCACTGGCTGTAGGCAACACACTGAGTCATACACTGCCGCAGCAAGTTTTAGACTGCGCCATGATGAATTCTGGCTGGACTGAGCCGTGTCCAAGAAAAACCTTTTTGACAGCTCCACTTTTGGGTGTAGTGGCTGACTGTTGAATTGCCATAGCCCCCCCCTCAGCCCCACAGCTATGACAGAGTCCTCTTAAAGTAATGATCTGAGGAAAGCAAGCGTTTCATCCTGAAACACTCGTGACTGTTTTCCACTCTGCTCTCTGCTTTCGGAGCATCACAGTAATTGATTTTAGGAAATGTTGCAGTGGAACCAGAGCTGTCTTTCCAAGCTCTGCAGAGCAGGTCCACAGGAAACTCGAGACACACACACACGCACAGACACACACACACAAACACAGACACACACAGGATAGAGACTTATTTCCTTGGAGAGATTATGGTGGTGGTGATGGTGGGGGTTGTGTTGTAATCACTGTGCAGCATCTTCTTGTAGACCCCCACTGGTGGCTGATGTGGAAATTGTGCTCAGAGGTTGGCAGGAAATTGTCCGTTCCTAAAATAAAGATGAGAACAAAGACTGGCATAGAAAATTACAGTGTGGAGAGCATGTGATTACAGAGCACGATCACGTGGATTTTCCTGCTTTTCAACAAGCAAAAATGCAGTAAAGCTGCACACCATGTATAAACTAAAATAAAATCAACTTTGAGACTACAGAACAAAACTAAATGTGATGATTTTTTTTGTCTTTTTTTTCCAGGCAAAAGAGATTCTGACCAAGGAGTCAAACGTCCAAGAGGTGAGATGTCCGGTGACGGTGTGTGGCGACGTGCACGGTCAGTTCCACGACCTCATGGAGCTGTTCAAGATTGGAGGGAAATCTCCAGACACAAACTATTTGTTCATGGGAGACTACGTAGACAGAGGCTACTACTCCGTAGAAACCGTCACTTTACTAGTATCACTTAAGGTGAGTAATCATTTTAAAAGCCCTCGCACATTTCACCTCGGTCCGACGCAAACGAGCATAAACATCATCATCATCATCATCATCATCTCTGCTCGTGTTTCAGGTACGCTACCGGGAACGCATCACAATCCTCAGAGGGAACCACGAGAGCAGACAGATTACACAAGTGTACGGCTTCTATGACGAGTGCCTAAGGAAATATGGTAACGCCAACGTTTGGAAGTACTTCACAGACCTGTTCGATTATCTCCCCCTCACTGCCTTGGTAGACTCTCAGGTGAGAATGTGCATTGGCTGGTTTCACAGATATGATAAATGTGGACTGAGCAACCACTGAACAGGACATTATATTGTGATTTTAGTATTGCGTTGTAGAATAAAACCTGTAAAACTACACCTTAGTGGAAATTTGTTTTTAATAAGCTTTAATAAGAGAGAATTACTTTTATTTTGTACAAATACAGATTTTTTTTTTCTCCTGTTCTTCCAGATTTTCTGTCTTCATGGAGGCCTGTCACCATCCATAGATACGTTGGATCACATCAGAGCACTGGACCGCTTACAGGAAGTGCCACATGAGGTAAAGATAAAACTTAGATGTGTGTCAGAAAGTTAGAAGGTTCTTTTTGGCCAGAAATATAAAAATGGACTAGAAAACAGCTTATTCAGTATATTTGCAGTTGAACATTAGTGTGGATGTTCAGGTTATCAATAACAGAACTGTGTTGGTGTTTCCTTACTAAGCTGCTCCTCCTCTTCTTGATCCTCCACAGGGTCCCATGTGTGACCTGCTGTGGTCAGACCCTGATGACCGCGGTGGCTGGGGCATCTCCCCCCGAGGAGCCGGCTACACCTTCGGCCAGGACATCTCCGAGACCTTCAACCATGCCAACCGCCTCACACTGGTGTCACGTGCCCACCAGCTGGTTATGGAGGTACGTGTACGCAGAACTTCAAAAACACTCCACACTTCACTTTAGTTTTCTCACTGTAGTTGGAACACCTTTCTCTGTATTATGCATAACGTGGTGAATAATGAATCTGCTTCCCCCAGGGTTACAACTGGTGCCATGAGAGGAATGTGGTGACAATATTTAGCGCTCCCAACTACTGCTACCGCTGTGGTAACCAGGCAGCTATCATGGAATTAGATGACACTCTCAAATACTCATTGTAAGTAGAGCAAAAATGCTGAAGGTTTGCATGATTTTTGTTTTAATGATTAATAACTTTTATGTATGCATCATTCAAAATAACAGATTAAATATGTAGAATTTAAAATGATATTCATCTCCCCTTCTGACCAGCTTGCAGTTTGATCCTGCGCCTCGCCGAGGGGAGCCTCACGTCACTCGCCGCACCCCAGATTACTTCCTGTAAAGTCTGACCTTTGACCCTTGTACAGACAGGTCCAGTATTGCCATGATGTACGACCTTCAACCGATAACAACATGAATGAGGAAGGGGAGGGTGGGAGACTTGGGGTGGGGGTGGGGATTTGGGATTGTGGGTGGAGGGGGGGCAACACAGCAGTGCACATTGTATATCCACACAAAGACCTATTTAAGCATTTAGCGAAAACAATGTCTGTGTGTCTATGAATGGACCAAAAGGTGTGTGCCATAATCATTACAATATTCATTGCTGAGGACTCGTATTGAAAATCTCCCCCACTATGAAAAAAACGACAGTGATGTTTGAAATGTCATCCTGTAGCTGGACTCATGGCACTGAGGTCCAAGACGAAAATTTGCTACTTCAAATGCGGCTGTTTGAACCCTACACACCATGGCTTCTATTTAGGAGATCTGAAGAAATCTGTTTGCACTTTTGTAAATCTAAAGAAATGTATCATATGTCTAAAGATGAAGATTATTTCACACTACAGATTGTTGTTTTTTTTGTTTGCTTTTTTTTCCGTTTTGATTTTTTTTAAAATTACAAATAAAGCCCCCATCAGGCAAGTTTTACACAAGGTTTCTTTGTCCTGTGTAACTTTTAAGGAAAACTTCTTATGCAGTCACCCAGCTTGGTGTATATGATAGACAGATGATGGAGCGTTCATCCACATCAGCTCACTGACTCCCTCTGAACTACAGAGTCTGTATTAACCAAACCATTTGAATAATAAATACGAAGGTGGCTTCTTGATGTGACTGTGCTTTTTTTTGTCTTTATTTTCTGAACAGACTTTGCACTGCATAAAATGACAACTGGTGGTTATGGTCTAAGATAGTCTCTTTGACCTGTGACGTTTGATTTGGATTCAAACAGGTTTACACACTGATGATCTTCCTTTAGAAAAGTGTTATGGAAACTAAACAAGATGTCATGCATGATAGCAAAAAGGTTGTTTAATAAAAAAGGCAAGTAGACAAGTCTGTTTCCCACACACTAAATTTCCTGCATATTGCCAGTAAGAAAATAAATAAGCACAATTATGAGCTTTACAGCAAAATTTGTAATATTTCCCAATTGTATAAATATAATTATGCCAAATGTGCATGTTTTTTTATTTTTCCCGCTTCAGTTAAAATGCTGTGTTGCCTGACACTGAAATCAAAACAACAGCCACGACAAAACAAACATTTTTGGTGTGTTATTCATCAAAAACAGCAGTGACGTAACATCTTGAAATATTTTCAGGCTCCAAGGAGCACATGAACGCACCACGGGTTCAGCTGGAAGGGATTCCTAATGAGGAGAAAGCGCCCCCTCATGGTGACTTGAAGAGTGACACATCAATAAATCTACCATAAATCACATTAAATACGGTAATACAGCTCACTTACTGTGTGATGCACATCATGCACATAAACCTGAAAGCATCAATACCTAAAATAACACTGGATGAGTCATAATTAAGATAAGATGACCTTTTTGATCTTCAGCGGGGAAATTAGCTGTTGCAGCAGCAAAAGACAGAAATGACAGGCATAGAAAGTAATAGAAATAAATAATAATCAGTACAAAAACTAAAATAGAAGCAGAATAAAAATAGATATTATACAAGTGCATTTGGAGACCACGTGACACAGTAAAGGGACACTGCTGTGATTAACAGGAGCAGAGTAAACAAGTCTGTGCATCAGGTTAATATATGAAATTATTAAGAAGTGTTCGTCAGTGTTATCTGTATTAATGTAATAAAATATAAAGCAAGTAACGTAGGACAGTGTAGTATAATTTGGCATATTGTCATATAGTGAAAATCTGTGTGGTAATATAGTATAGTTTAACATAATGAACAGTATGACAGAGTATACAGTCTAATTATAGCACATTAATTTAATAGTATGTAGTATAACATAGGGCTGCAACTAATGATATTTTCATCATTTTATCGTTTTGATCATTTTCTTGATTAATTAATTTGTTTGGTTCATAAAATAGTTTAATCATTGATCTCCCAACATAATGTCCTCAGATGTCTTTTATTAATCCACAACTCAAATATATTATTTTTCTATATTATTTTCTTGACTTTACAGGACTAAAGAAACCAGAAAATATTCACATTTGAGAAGCCAAAATCAAAGAATTTGGACACCTTTTCTTAATAAATTACTCAAAACGCTTAATCAATCACCAAAATAGTTGGCAATTAATCGAATAGTTGAATAGAATAGGATAGAAATAAAATTCTTTAAATCAAAGACAAGCTATTACATGAAAAATCACAAAAAAGCACAATAAAAATCAGTTGAAAACAAACAGATTAATAGATTAATCAACCAAACTCTGCTGCTCTAATATAAAATAATATATGTTATAATAAAACCACCCAAATACCTACGAATTGCAATTTATAGCACATTTTGCTTAATAAACTTGGATAGAGTAAAATAAAAATAAGTATGGCTTAATATAGTAAAACACATCTTTAGTACCATTAATACAGATATACACGTACATACTGATTTGATCTACAAACCTGACCCAAAAAAACACATATGGCATAAAAATGGCATAATAATGAAGTGTGTGAGAATTTAGACGAACAGGAAAGGCAGCCTCCATGCAGCCACCACCAGCGCCACCCCCCTCCTCCTCCCCTCCAGTATCCCACAAATCGACCTCCTCCCCGGCTGCAGCTCAGCAGGTTGACCCAGAGACTTCCAGCCGCCGTCGGTTCCCCCCGCGTCTGTCAGGCCCTGCTGTTCACCACAGAGGACTTTCACCTCTGGATACGAGTTAAAGACATTTACGGTACGTATCTTAATAAAGTGGAATGTGTGTTTTTATAGTATTTATCCCCCCGTTTGGACATGTTTTTAAATTTCTTTTTACATTTTGTTTACATCTTGCTTGAATATCCTCGACGCGGTTGCTAAGAGGCCTCGCAGTGCGCTAAGCTAAGATGCTAGCGTTGTGCGTGGTAATGCTAGCGTGCTAAACCAGCATCAAAGGGCTGTTTTGGTTGTAAGTAAAACACAACATACAGTCTATACTGGGGCTGGATGTTTAATTCACGGATATTGTTTATTATCCATTAACTAGCATCCCTTTATTGTGAGTTCTCAAATGGGGGCAAATAAGAAGCTGACTACCCGGTTAGCATGTTAGCATTTTTAGCTAGTCTTAACAAGTACATGCAGATTGATGCGGCTTTTAACAAAGGCGCACAGGTGACATTAAAATATGTTTATGTGTGTACCAGTTGTGTCTTTACATGTGTGGATAGTTTATATTTAAATGTATGCATTGGTTAATAACGTAATAACAGATGTTGTCAATTAGCCGTCACGTCAATAGTAGCCGAGCAAGCCGCGGCGTTTTCAGGATTTGGTGTAAGCTGATAACGTGAGTTTACTTTGTTGATTAGTCACACCGTTTTGCACATATTTAATGTGTTTTTAACTGTTATTCTCCACAGATAATGCCCACGATAAAGTTACAGAGCTCCGATGGGGAAATCTTCGAGGTGGATGTTGAGATAGCCAAACAGTCTGTCACCATCAAGACCATGTTGGAAGGTAAAAAATTATAAATCATTTTTAAATCATCACAAACTTTTGAGTTGAGTTTGTATGGTTTGACTCATCTGTCTGTTCCTTGGATATATTTTAACAGTATAAATGCCAAAATTGGTGGCTATGTGCATGACATGATTGATGCATGACATTCATGGATGGTTATTTTTCTTTACAGATTTGGGGATGGATGATGAAGGAGATGATGACCCAGTTCCACTCCCTAATGTGAATGCTGCCATCCTCAAGAAGGTACACACACACACACACACACACACACACACACACATACACATAAACAACATGCCATAACACACCTGCACTCAAAGTCTTCCATCTCATAGGATACATACATACATAGGTTTACTGAGTTGAATTTGTGTCAGAGACAGTTTTTGGTGCTGTTGAATTGTTCTGTATTGCTCTGAAAGTTCTTAAAGTTACTTTTAACAGTCTTCCCTCATTGATGATAAAGTATCAGAAACATTATTGTATTTGTCCCAGTGTCGTTGTGTTAAAGTTCCTTTTTTATTTTTCTAACTAAAACAAAAAAGGCCACTGTGTATATGTGGTTTGTTCTCACATCCTGTTAGGATGATGATCTCATTTTTACCGTTCCCCATTAAAGCACAAGTTATTCTCCTGCGCCCTTGTTAGAGTGTTCTTTCCTTTAAACCAAATAATCATAGGTCTGGGAGCAGAGGCCTTTTGAAGGTCTGTTTTTTTTTCTTTCTTTGTTTTTTTTTTTTTTTGCCTCTTACTGGTTAATGCTTGTGCTTCATAGCTGTGAGGTCTTTACTCAAAAGTCGAGTTCATGGTGACTGATTACAACTATCAACACATTTCTGATAAAGTTAACAAAATAACAAAATGAGCAGGAGACACACTGATACTTTGAAATGCAGAGCTGATGGATGCCACAAGTTATGAGCTTTCAAATGTGTTTGGTTTAAAAAGGTGTGTGT
>JBAJHX010000067.1:17258599-17269144 GCA_037176925.1 Amniataba percoides | reverse complement strand
ACAAATTCTAACCTCCAACCAGATTACTTTCTACATAGAGGAGAACCTTTTGTGAGAATATTGCTCCTGTGTTACAGCTTTTAGGCTAGCTTGGGTCTGCCTGAAGATCAACATTACGCCCATCAACGCTGCTAAAACTCACAGGTTAACACGTTGCATCTCGCTTGTTTTGAAACACGCACACGACCAGAAATGTAAAAGCAAAAATGTTTGGCTTTAGGGGGAGTGACATGCTGGGATGGGATTGAACGACCCCGTTACATCACTTCAGGTTTTGCTGTTACTATAAGGTTGCCAGGCAACCAGTGGTAATGCTGCATGGATAGATAGATGAATAAACATTTACAATACAGAACTCCCTCTAAAACCACAACAGTTAAAAAAAGATATATGTTAATAATTAAGCTCAGTAACTGATGTTGTATTAATTATTGAGTTTAAGAAGTAGCAGTGTGCGTATCTTAAAACTTGAGAGAGGCTAGCTGTTTCCCTCTGCCTCCAGTCTTCATGCTAAGCTAAGCTAATCTCTTCCAGTCACTTCAGCATGAGAGCAAAAACATATGTCAAACTATTCCACTAAGAGAAAGGACTATTTATGCATACTGATGAATGCAAATACCGCTGTATGTTGGTAAAATCCTGAATTATTTGAGAGCAGGGAATACCATCACCTCATGCAGTTGAATCAGCATCATAAACATTATATAATCGAAAATATAGTGTTGATTGCATTAAACCAACGGTTGTGTTTCAGTTTTTTTGTCCACCCTGTGTGCACTTCTTCTCCGGTCTGCATAAACATATTGCAAACAGGAGTGACGCGCTGTGCTTTGCGAGGTGTTGTACTTAAAAGCCGACTTATGTGCCGCCGAGCGCAGGATCAAAGCAGTTAACAGGATCCCATGATCATTACCAGAACATGATATGAGTCACCAGGTTTAACCGCAAGGAAAGGCGCTAGGCCATATTTAGAGAGAGAGAGAGGGAGAGAGGGAGGAAGAGTGCAATAGAAAGTGATTTCTAAATGTCAGAGTTCACCATCAAAAGGCGCCCGTTACCACATCGCATGAATGGAGAAAGTTGAAAGCAGATGGGCATGAGAACGCCGTCAAAATGCAAAGCTGCAGGGAGAGTGTGTGTGTCTGTGTGTGTGTGTGCATGCGTCGAGCTGTGGTGATAAGGATTTGCTCTAACCACATTCACCCCCCTTTGTTCTCAAAAACCGAAACACACACACACACACACACACACACACACACACACACACAAACACTCAGGTTTCCATGACGTGATGGTGGGGAAGACGACGGGGTTGCTACGGTGCTGTGGTGGTAGACGCTTTTTCTGCAGAACCACACGGATCCCTGACTCCCGCGGTGAAGCAGACGACCGTCATCTACTGTAAATCCTGCCGTTTGATGCATTTACCTGCCGGAGCTGCACATCGAAACTTAACTAAACGCTTTTCATAAGTGGTGTTTTAAAAATATTGCTCCAGCTGGCTCTGACTAACTCTCTTGCTCACTGTGGGAAATCTGGGAAATTCCCAGCTTTAACTCATTATTAAAAGCGAGACAGAAACTTGGTGGCTGGCAAGATCTAATGAGCTCAACAGGGAAATCTGTGTATTGGAGTAAAACTTCAGCTGCTATCATTCAAAATTAAAAGTTGGATTATTTTGTGAGGTTTTGAGCTTCTGCTACACAGGTATTATATAAGTCTTACTTTCTGATGGTTATATAAGGAACAGAAACAAGCAATATACGTAGCTTTAGCCTCAATCTACCAGTTCTGATACAAATTGAATGTTTTGAGAGAATCTGACTTTTGGATATTTTTGCAGCAGAAACTCATGCAAGTCCATAAATCTTTCAGAAATTGCCAAGAACAAAATAAAAGCCCTGATTTTTGCACATTACTGAATTAAAATCCGTAATAAAAAAGGGTAAAAAAAAAGGTTTGTCATGTTTATTTTTGATATCAGTCCACTGACATTTTTTTGGGGTACATACTAATGCTCTGACAGCTTTTTTACTGTGGTGGTATTCCCTCTCACCCACATTAAGTTTATGATAAAAAGCGTTGTAACAGCAGTGCAGAACCCAAACTACCTTTAACCTTTGAGGCGAGTCTTCACAGGATAAAAACATGTTTGTTTTTCCTCAACTGATTCACCTAAAGGTCTTTCAGATCCGATCCTGGAACAATAATCTGATGGTAAACCTTCAAAATTTGCAGCCTGATGATACTGACACCCTGAATCAGCAGAGAAGTGTATTATATTTTCTGGGATGCTTGATACTATTTTCAACTGTGTAGATGTGTCTATACTTTATTTACTTTGCAGAGCAGCAAGTTAGTGACAGATGGCATGCAGATCTCAAGATGGATTTTCAAACATTTCATTCAAACATGAGGTGGAGCTCATCTCGAGGCAGACTTGATCTCACTGGATGAGATAATCACCAACGGGTGAATTCAGTAGCAATTTAAGGATTTCTGAAAAGACCAAGTTGTAAGAGAGGAGTAAACTTAAATCACAATGCCTTCGTCAGTGAGGAGATTATCTCCTCCAGAGCAGCTCCGCCTCTGAGAAATGTTTGAACAAAGATGCCGTCAGAGGGAAGTGACGCGCTGACAGACAGGTGGTTAGAAAGGGAGGAGGAGAGGATGAGGGGTTTGTTGGACGACAGCGGAGCGGTGCAGTGGAGTGGGTGGGTGGATGTTTGGTACACACCTGCAGGGACCGCACCAGTCCGTTTGTTGGTTGAGGCCGAAGCGAGCACGGCATTTCTTAGGAGAGCCCGGGTCTGAGCGCAATGCACAGCATGCACAAAACAAGGCAGGAGAGGGGAAAAAAGAAACAGAACAAGAAGAGGAGGAAGGGGTGCAGGGAAGGAGGTTAGAGGGCGAGGGGAAAAAAAGAGAGAGAGGAGAGATAATGACAGAAGACATAAGAGCTCATCAGGGCAGGAAAACAAACAAAAAAAAGCACCAACGGGGACATCCGTTTGGAGAAAGCCGTCGAGTCAAACTGTTAGTAGCTGGTGACAGCACAGCAGAACATCAACACCCACCAGAATAACCACACACACACACACACACACAACTGATTTTAACAAACACGTCGGACATCCTGGAAAAAGTTAAGACGTACAGAGATTCAGAGAGGGCAGCCGTGCTGTGACACTCTGTTAGTACAAGGTCTTAAAAGTTTTTCACTCTCTGGCAAAGACAGAAAACTCACAAAGCGCTTCATTTTGACAAGATCCACAAATGCGCTTTACTATGCTGTTTAAGGCAAAGGTTGGGCTTGATGTTGGAAAATTTTATCAGTCATCATCAGATTGAACAACAGATTGAACATCGGATTTACTTTCTGTATTTTTCATCACCTATATTCATTTTTAGCTTCAGCTCAGCATCATTCATGCACTTGCTCTTTTTTGCGAACGGCTGACTACCAACATCCACATGTTCCAGCAGGACATGTGAGATTTGTAGTTTTTACTGTTTCCTTTCTCAATTTTGATGCAACCTGCTAACATGAGTTACTACTGCAGCGTAAGCATGAGCACACGCCCACGCTGTGCTGAACTACTGGGGATGTTTGCGGGACTTCTATGTGCGTATTTCAACTGGTTAAGATAAGGGATGGGAAAATAATGTTCGATGGCTTTAATGTGCTGAAGGAAAAAAGGGAAAACACCACCACGCCTGACATTTTCGGTGAGGGCAGCCAAGATCAGGACGTTACGTTTTGTGCACAATGTTTATAATTCAGGTTACGTGGAAAGCAGAGTGGGTGGGTGGTTTGACGTTAGAGACACATCCTGCCTCAGACACAGCGAGATGTTGTGCTACAGAGCGCCAACGCAAGTTCAAGTTCAGCTGAATTCTCTCAAATACTGTGGCCATTTGATTTATCATACTCTTACATGATATCTTGGTATAAAAATTATGTGGTTACCTGTGTTGGAGTCCTGCAGCTTCTCCCTTTTTCTCCTCTTCTTTTTGCCCTGTGGGAGAAAAAACAAAACAAAATCCCCCACAGTGAATTACTTATTTTGTCTAGTTTGGCCTCCATAGATTATTTCTGGATTCCCTGTTTGTTTTATATGTTTGTTTACTCCCCTCATGTGCAATCCCCCCCCTTTAAAGAGAGATACTGACAATAACTGTTAATGATGACACATAGTCCCCAGATTTTTTTCTTTTTGAATCAACAGACGTCTGCACCACATGAAAAATCTTATTTGACATGTAAAAAATAAATAATGCAAAGTTGAAAGCAGAAACCAGGTCAGGCAACAATCAATTTTAATGCTCTATAGAAGCAAGAAAAAAAGCAAGAAAGATAAGAAACACAACCAAGAAAAATATGTTGCATCCCCAAAGTTACTGTGAACTCGATTCATGCAAAACCTGCTGAAATGGAGACGCTGTTTCAAAGGGGCTTTTAATAATATCATCTCTTCTTAAAATCTAGTCCGAAAATCTTGTTTTGATATCTGCTGCTGTGTTTCATCGACTGTAATGTGCGACTGTTGAGGTAAACATCAGAGTTGTTCACGCAGATCCGGTGCTGGTAAAGTGAGGCCTCATATTTAGGTGAGATGAAGGATGTGGGTACAGAGATCTACCGCCTACGCTTCGATGTCTGCCCCCCCCTCGCTGTCAGCGTTTGTCTATGTGGTTACAACAACAACTCCTCTTGCAACTGCACCTTTTCTGAAGCTTTGTGTCTGTGGGCGTACGTGTCCATACGTTATATGTAGGTTTTTTTTAGGACTCGGAGGAGAAACCCTACACAGCTGCGGGGGCGATATGTGGAACTTCGCTTCCTGTTTTGCTAGTGGGTCCAGTGAGTTGTTTTTTTTAAACTTCAGAAACAGAGCAGAGGTTGAAGGGGAAGTGAAGGGGTTTCTCAAAATGCAAGACGATACATTAAACACAGGCAAGAGGCCCTGAATGTCTGCCTACAAATCGTCATTGCATGTCTTTTCTACACATATGTCCTGTATGTAAGAGGAATATTTTGGATAAACCATTTATATTTTACGTTCCTTAACACTGATGGAGCTGTGATAAAATGGTAAGACAAAAACTTCCCAGTACAGGTTTTATTAAGTGTGTGAAGGTGGAAAATTGGAAGCCCAATACCCCCACTGTACCGGTCAGTAAGCCACCGTGTGTGGATCATGTTCACATATTCATTAGTATACTGGTACTGGTTCAGATGAAGTAATCAAACAGCATCCACTGTGTTACGCATTACTGAGCTGCTCAGAAAATGCTCAAAGCTTCATGCAGACAGCAAATACCTCCGACATCTACAGTCGCAGTGTACTAAAGCTCTGGTTTATAACGTATTCAAGAGGATGAGCTGAAAAATAACTCTCTACTGGCAGGGTTGAGACTTTTATTTTGATATATCTGCTCAAAAAACTCGCATCGTCAGCTACAGCGCTAAAAAGCGAGATTAAAAAACGAACAAAGGATGGTGCTAGAACTGAATCGTGTGCGTGTCTCTTGATGTGAACGTGTTATAAACCACAGCCAAAGTAAAGCGTCACCATAACTCCCATGTCATGTCATGCTCCCCTCCGTCTATAGAGTTGAGCTCAGTCAAGATGTACAGAAACAAGGCAGGTACAGCAAAGAGAAGCGCAAAAACAGCGTAAAAACAGGTGACCCCTCCGACAGGTATCTGAAGTGTCTGAAAAGCAGCTTCTGTCACAACCGAAGCATTAAATTCGCCTGATTATGACACGTTTTCCTTATCATTTATACATTATAGGTTTTACTCCAAATGTCAGGATATTTCTGTGTCAGAAGAAGCTTAAAAGGTGTCATTGTTGTCTTGATACACTAATAATTAAAAATGCTGTATTTTAAAGGGATGCCCTCCCCTGCAAAAAACAAAAAAACAAATAACTAAGGCAGCGAGTCAGCGAGGCCAGCCATGCGGCCCTGCTCTCTGTTAGTTGAGCAAAACGGGTTGATTTATACCTCTGTGTGATTCAGTGTTTGACAGCATTAACTGACTTAGTGATCATAACCATGGCAACGTGCAAAATTCTCATCTGACCAATCACATCTGCTTTCTGCAGCTGCTTACGTGTTGTTTTGCGAGGCCGACTGCTTGTGAGTCACTAAGATCTTTGGAAGGTGCATGCAAGACTTTGCGCAGGAATACCCACAACCCCTTTCATGCAGCTCTTCACACACTCATTTTTTTTCTTTCTTCCCCCACCACAGAGGCATAAATCCACCATAAGACGTGTCCCTACCCAATCAGCTTTACTCTTTTCCCCTGCGACCCCGCTAAGGCCCGCCTCCTGCAAGAGTTCAACAGCAAACTGACAAGTCAGAGGCAACACAGCAGCCCAGATACAGCACATCCCCAAAACATTAGAGTAAAACACATGCACCACACAGGTTTGACTTCCCTCAGTATTCTGGGAGACCTATTTCATTATTTCATGCCATACAAATCTGCAGTTATGGTTTATGACTTTTGACTGACAGGTCTGGGAGCCAATGATCATGCAGGTTTGTTGGGACAGTAGCCTGTAAGGGAGGTAAAGTCGAGTGATTTCTTCAGCTCTGAGGTGGGAACGACAAATGTCATTAAACCCAGTTCAGCAAAGTCTGGTTTACTGAACTGAACCTGTTCTGTTTTTTTTTTTTTCATCCTGATTTTATTGACAGGGAAGAAAACTGGAGGGCAAAGAAGTCAAGTGGTTGGACCGGCTCCTAGTATTTCTTTTAACAAATGTTTTGTACTTTGTTTGGTGTTTTGGCATTTTATCATTTTCTCTAATGCAGCTTTCTGCTTCCAGGAATTTATTTGCACTATATATAAAAAATATCAAATTCAAATACAAAAACAATAACAAAGGAAGAAATTTTGAGTTTTTTTAAAACACCATTTTCACCACAAACACTGTAATTGAACAATGTAATTATATTTTGTAATAATATTGGAGGACATTTTTATTTTTCTCTTCACCTTCTGATATCTGAAGCATTTTTGGAGTTGTGCTGTGGTGAATCTGTATAAATTAGTAAGTATAATGCAGTCTTTTTCATGTAATAATTATAAAACACAGGTCTTTTAAGTAAGAAATAATTCAAAGTCACACAATAATATATAAAAATGCACCGTTATTAAGCTGCTCTTTCATTATCTTTTAAGTTAGATCAATAGTGTAACCATAGCAACCACATGACTTCTTTACTCTGGAGACAGTTCCCATTACAGCCCATAAAAATCAGGACTTTTTTTCCACAACAAAGTGAGAGTTCCTCCTCCATGTTAAACTTTTACATCCCACGGTTAGATATAGATATATTTTTTCAGATCAGCTTGTGCTGTATGGAGGAAGATGAGAAAAAATGGGAGGAGTAAGAAGAGAAGTCCTTACGTAGTTGTCCCTGGCAGACCAAGTCGGGTAGAGCTGCATGTGGAGTTGTCTCTCCTTCCTGGCTAACTCGTAGTACTTGGCCTGTTCCTCCCGGGTCAGTGCATGCCACTGAAAACACACACACACACACACACACACACACACACACACAGAGAAAATAAAGAGAGTAATTGTTAGTAATTATCACACATTGCTCTATAGTCTTTGGTGGGTGTGACTCCCATTTTGGTGATTAAGCTTCAAAATGAAATGTCAACATGTTAAAAACAAAGCTCTGTGTTCAATTCTGGAAATATTAGAGAGGACAGAAAATATTAGAAAAAAGCTTTATTTAAATCTAAGGTTATGAACATTGAACAGACTAAGTTTTCTTACCACAGCTTTAACAAAGCAGACAAATTAATATAATATTATACAGAAAAACAAAAAACAGATTAATTAAATAAAACTGTAAAAATACAATAATGACAGATAATCTGATATATTGCAGGAAATATAAAATCATAAAGTTGATTTAAAAAGATGTGTTTTTAGCAAATACTAAAATAATTTACTGAAGAAGAGATGCAGATTGTAAATGGTGAATTATTCCACAGTGCCAGTGAAAACAAATGCACGTTCACTCTCAGCTCCAAATGCATAACTTAAGAACTGTGAGAGGAGCTTTTTTTTTCTAACCTGAATATATGACGCAGTTATACAGAGTGATCTGCATCTGAACTGTATGTATCAGTGTTCAGGATTGCAGTACTACCAGTCAGCGTTATGATCTCTGTAGCAGCAGTATGTGAGGAGAACAGAGGTCACGTTACCAAAGTCCTCTCATGTTCCTCATGTGTGAAATTACAGACGGGATTAGTCTGCGTTTAGTTTTAGTGTGTGTGTGTGTGTGTGTGTGTGTGTGTGTGTGTGTGTGTGTGTGTGTGTGTGTGTGTGCGCATCCCTCACCCTTCGCCCCAGAATCTGGTTGATGGCGGCGCTCTCCTTTAATGTGCACTCTGCGATGACCTTCGCCCTCATCTCCTTCATGTAGAGCATGAAGGCGTTCAGGGGTTTCTTGATGACCGGCTTCTTGGGCTCCTTCTCCCGCTTGGCTTCCACCTGCGGCTTCCTGAAGTTGGGAAGGGAGAGGAGGGTGCAGAGTACGGCTGAGTCCATCCAGTCGAGACTTAAAATCTCAGATAAATACTTCCACACATAGCAACATGCACCAGATAAATATTCAAATATATCAAATACAACTGCAAAATAGTAGTAACTTTCACTCTAAAATTATAGTCAAACTCTGCAAGGAAAATGCATCAGGTGGAGCAATAGAAGCGGGGCAACAGAGGATATGATGCACAGTGGTGACGAGACGAGTGTGAGAAGAGAAGAACAGATTTAAAAAAGGCTCATGTGAAAGTGTGACGGAGAAGAAGAAATGAACGTGTCGGGGGTAACTTACACATACATGCCCCTGTCATACTGGTCGTGCTCCTGTTTGCCTGAAGGGGGCACTATGGCCGGGTGGGGGATCCCTGTCGGGTGCATGCCTGATGGGCCCAGCATCAGAGAGTGAGGGAACCTGGTGGAGGTGATAGAAAAAGGGGGAGGAAGACGAGATAGACAAGAAAACAGAGTGTGAGAAAAAAGTCAGTCAGTTCAGAGAAAAATCGGTCAAGTTAGGGGCGGAGATGACAGTGAGCGTCAAAGCATGAGCGAGAGTTTTGGTAAGCGGTGAGCTTGAAAGCGTGAAAAGCCTCTGGGTTGATAATCTGAAAGCTGAATGTGACCTTGAGCTTGCTGTCTGACCAGGGTTAAATCTTATTCTGTCAAGTGTCCACGATATTTGAAATGATTCACTGAGATGAAACGTGAAAAAGTAAAAAATATACAAATATATATTCAAGTGGTTGCAGGTGGCCGTGAGATGCACTTAAAATGTGTGATTTAGAGCTTTGCATTTAGGAAGCAAAGAGAGTGACGTGTGAGCATGTACCACCACTAGAGGGCACCATAGCATTACAGAGTGAGTGGTTGGGGAGCAGGAAAATATTCCTTTCCATCTTCAACCTTCTTAAATGAAGTTTGAATTCAGTTTGCACATGTACAAACATTTGAATTGATCTTAACTAACTCAATAAATGTTTTCTCAATCCACAATTTAAAAAAAAAAGATCAATTCACATCTAAAAGGCCTTTCTTGGAATCTTGTTTCCAGATACGTTGTCAGATAAAGGAACAGCAGATAGTTTATGATAAAAAAGAGAAAAAAACTGTTACAGCACCTTTACAGATTGTGCAGAAAAAGGACAAAATAGAGTCTGACTGACAGTGAAGCAGTAAGCATCAGCTGCTGGCAGCTTGTGAGTGTCTGGGTCAAATACTAACCAAAAAAATATTCATATTGTTTGTTTTAAAGCTGCAGTTCATAGGTGGGGTTTACTGCACTTAACAAAGCCAGATAACCAGCAACAGAAATGAGTAAACATAAAACATGCATGAATAGAAACCTGCACGTTAGTTCATGCACACTGCTCACAAACAGTGAACACAGAAGATATTTTTCCTCCGATCACACGATTGATGAAAAAAAAATAGATCCACAAGTTTTGGTATGTGGTGACCGACCATTTTCTCATTTTCGATTTTGACATTTATGCTGGCTGTTAAGCTTTTCTAAGAAATAAATACCCACCCTGTGATACAGATCTGAAACAAAGTCTAAGAAGGGTTTGACTGATCTTTGGTTGCTGTGTGAGCAACGAGGCCTCGTGTATGAGACCCAGCAGACGACCTGAAGAA
This sequence comes from Amniataba percoides, assembly GCA_037176925.1. Classification (NCBI taxonomy): domain Eukaryota; kingdom Metazoa; phylum Chordata; class Actinopteri; order Centrarchiformes; family Terapontidae; genus Amniataba; species Amniataba percoides. The sequence goes on along the minus strand of JBAJHX010000067.1, from coordinate 17,258,927 downwards.
CTGGCGAAGCACTGCGGCGAGAAAGCATCAGCTTGTTGCGAACACTGACTTACACTGTATGTGTCTGTGTGTAAAGAAACTTTAAAGGCAGTTCGGTGTCGAATGTGTTAAAGTAGAGTCACAGCTAAAGCAAATACACAAAAAACAAAAACACCCACCTGACAATACGACAGTGAAACTCAAACTTACAGCGGGGTAACAAGGTTCACACGTACTTGTGTGACCTCAATATTGTGTGTATATATACATTTTATATATATATGTGTGTGTGTGTGTGTGTGTGTGTGTGTGTGTGTGTGTGTGTGTATATATATATATATATATATAT